>PVHP010008730.1:0-52298 GCA_004024765.1 Zapus hudsonius
CCAAAACAATATAGCATCCCTGGAGAAATTATGGAAATTAATGATACTGTTATGGACTTGAAGGATGCAAGGGTGGTGTGGTGGTTTCTACTACATCTTGTTTAACTCTCCTATTTTGCCTCTAAGGAAGGTTGACAGATCATTGAGAATGATAGTTGATTATTGGAAATTTAAGCCTTCGCTACAATTGAAGCTGCTGTACCTGATATGGTTACCTTACTTGAGTAGATTAGCATATTTCATGGTACCTAGTGTGAAGCTATTGATCATTCAAATATATTTCTCCATAAATGCCCATAAGGACTACTGAAACCAACTTGCTTTTACTTGGTAAGGCCACCAGAACACCTTTACTATTTTTCCTTAAGTTTTCAGTCCTGTGTCATAACTTAGTTTGCAGGAATCTTGATCACCTTTCCCTTCCACAAGATATAATACTGGTCTTCTGTTCTTTAGACAGTACTCTGGCACTGTTTGTGGGTGAAAATTGCCAGATGTGTAGTTGTATACTAATTCATTTTTTTCCAGTAAACTATCTGGCTGTTTGGTCAGGAGCATGATTGGAAAACTGGTGAGCGAGACAGTTGGGAAAATTTAGTGGATAGATCTCTGTAAATGGACACAGGATGTAAAGACACCTGTGTTTCAGGTATCAAAAAGTGACTTCATCAGAAGACGGTTTTAATATTCAAGTATATAAGGTAGATAATAATTTTTTGCCCAGCTGTCCCTTCCATTGACCAATGTACCAATGAACAAAGTAGACATTACTATGCATAATTAATATGTAATAATAAAAGCCATAAAATTAGGAAAATAAAACATCAACTTATATTCCTCATATCATAACAATTTTTGATTTTGTCGACATCACATAACATGTGTTGACTTGTTCCAAGTCCTAACTCCTATAACTGTGACTCTGATCTATGTTTGGATTTAATCTTTGCTGATGTAATTAATCATGATGTGGTCATATCTATATTTTGTGTGGGCTCTAAATCCATGACAGATATTTTAATAATATAAATGATAGGGAGATTTGGATATAGAAGAACACCCCCCCAGGGAAAATGTTCTTATGAAAATGAAGGTATATATTATAATGCTACAAAGCTAAAGAATGTGACTGCTTCTGATGATGAGATATGAGGCCAGTGTTGATGAAATGGCTCAACAGTTGAGGTACTTGCCTAAAAACCCTAATAAACTGAGTTCCATTTCTAAGCACCCACATAAAGCCAGATGCACAAAGTGACACATGCATCTGGAGTTTGTGGTGGCTGGAGGCCCTGGCACACCCATTCTCACTGTTTGTCTCTCTTCTCTCTATCTGCTTGTAACTAAATAAAAACATATTTTTATAAAGAAGCTAGGCCAAAAGCAGAGGTGGGAGAGGGAGGGAGACAGAGACAGAGAGAGAGAAAAAGAGAGAGAGAGGTCCTACAGACACCTTAATTTAGAACTACCCTTACAAACATGAGAAAGTAAATTTCTATAGCTTTATACAATCCATTATGGTTTCTTATGGCAGCTTTAGAGATTCTGACATAGCATTTCTCATCTCTCTACTTCACATCTGGTTTTTGTTTATTTTTTAATGGTTTTATTAACAGTTTACACACACACACACACACACACACACATATATATATATATATATAATATTTTGATAATAATCCCTTTGATTACTATCTTTTATGTTTCCTCCTCATCCCCTTTCTACTAAACCCTTTCTTCTTTCCCATGAGTACCTCTTCTATTACCAGAATTCATTAGTTGAAATTTTGTTGAGGGCTTTTCTTTTGTCTTACCAAACTATTTAAAATATCTATGATAATTAGTGTTTGGTATCAATGACTACATGAAGAGATACTCAGATCACTGATAAAGCAATGCTTTTAGGTGTGTTTGTGGGGGTGTTTCCAGAAGATATTAAATCGGTAGATTGAGAAAAATATGCTCTTACTCGATAGGTTAAGGGACCAGATAATGTGAAAAGATGGAGGAAAAATGAATTATTTTTATATAATAAAATCACAGTCAGCCACACGCTGCTTGGATGAATCTTCAAACCAGGCATTGTTTTTGGAAGGAAAGGATTTATTTGTAGCTATAGATACAGGGGAAGTTCCAGAATGGAAAAGAGGCTGCTCCCCTTTCACAGGTCCAAGCAGAGAGAGAAACCTATCACCAACACCACACACACAGAACAGGAAACAGGCAGGAGGAGCCAAGGAGAATTTCTTCTCCTTATAGCCTTAGGGTGGGGTCTTAGAAAGACTTAATGGCTTCCCGAGTCTCTGGAATTTCCTTCCTGCACTGACCACACAGGAAAGGATGCTTAGTTCTAGCTTCTTTGAACTTCTTTACATCCTGCCCCCTACTGAGAGGCTGCCTTCCTGTAAACATCTTGAGAGACCTACCCAAGATAATTAAAAAGATCAAGTTGACAACAAAACTTAACCATCACATCCATCTTCTGCTCTTAGATACCACAATGCAAATTATCCAGTCTTTGGACTCCAAGACAAATATCTGTGGTCTTCATCTTCTCATGACTTGGACTGCTTCCTATACATTGTATCATTAGCTCTCCTAGTCCTCTTGATTCCACAGTTGAACTGTGCCATAAAACTTCATTGGGTTTTCAGTTTGCAGATGGTACATCATCGGACTTCTAAGTTTCTGTAATCATAAAAACCCATTATGCTGATAAATCCCCCTCACTAATCCATCTATCTATTCTGTTATTAACACTCTAATATTGCATCTTGCCAGAACCATTTTTCAAAATCCCATGTCCAATTACTGCACAACTCCACTATTCTGAGTTTTATGTATCCCTAGCCTACAATACTCATAACCTTGGACTCAAGCTGACTATGAGAAGGTTCTAACTTTCACCATTGTTACTTTTTACCTCTTTATCAGCTTTTCGTACTGATCCCATAGTTAGTCATCAGAATTGTCATGATAGTCATCATCTGGAGCACAAGACAAGCTATGTGCTCTGTCTATAGCCTGCTTTCTTCCTTATTGTTTTTATATACTCCAATACCACTGAGGATTCATTCCTCTTCATTTTTCCCTTTGAGAGTGATGATAGCAATAATCTTAATCCTAAAAAATACCATCTCTTCATAATCTTTCCTAGCTGCACTAATACCATAGCCTCTTTCTGCTGTCTACATTCCCATAATTTCTTCAAGATAATGATTAATACTCTAGTGGTTTGAATTAGATGCCCTCCATAAATTATGGCATTTTGAATGTTTGGTATAGAGCTAATGGCAACTTTGGAAGTGGAATCTTGCTGGAGGACATGTGTCACTGGGACAAACATTTATTTGCCTCTGGCTATCCAGTGCTAGTTTGGCTCACTCTCCTGCTACAGTTTACTACCTGCTGTGGCAGAGGGTGATGTCTAGCCTGTACTAATGTCATGCTTTTCCCTATAATCTTCAAGCTTTTCCTCAAGACTGTAAGCCAAAAAAAAAAATCCTCTCCTCCCATTACCTTCTTTTGGTTGATGGTATTGTAGTAGTATCTATGAGGTAACTGCAATATAAAATTGGTACCAGGAGTGGGGCTGTTACTGCTGAAAACCTGGCTGTGTGGCTTTGGATTTTTTGGAACTGATCTTCGTCAGGAATGCAGAAGGATTTGAAACATCAGATCAAGAGATGCCTTGCAGTGCTTTAAGTAGAGCTTGATGAACCATTCTGGTTCAAAAGTGAACTATGGACTATGGAGGCTTGACTTATGAGGGGAAGATGCCTTTATCATTCATTCTTTAGTCAGCTTTCTTGCTGCTATCCTAATGAAAAACAACTAGCTTAATATCAATGGTGATAATCTATTAAAAAAAAGTTTCAGCCAAAGCGGACTGCTGTCTCCTTCCCAAAACCTTCCTGTCTGTCTATGTGACATCCCTCTGCTCATTCCTAGTTAGCTTCTTTGGTTTTGAGCTATAGGGATATCTACATATGAGAGTGGCTCTTACTTTTCTCACAAGATGCACAAGATTTGGAGCATCTAGGATGTGCATCTGCAGGATTTGTGGTTTCTGTCTTCATCTTATCAATGTAAGAATGACTATAGATTAGGATATGGAATGTGTGAGTTTTATTCTAATTTTTCCATGAGCCATGTGAATAACTTTTGACCACCACATAACCTAGTAGATATCTCTGTGGTCCAATGTGAGATTCAATAATTTCTAAGACCTAAAGAGTTTGTATTATATTAGGAGAAAAAACATGTATGGTATACTGTGATTTAAATACTTATTGTCCAAATTTATGGGTTGAAAAGATAATTCCCACTGCTCTATACTGATGTTACTTGTAAGTGGAGCCTTTAGGACTTAGGCTAGGACTCCATGCTGGTCCCAGTGGTTTTACAAGAAGAGAGACACAGCTGGCACATTGCTGTATTCTTGCTCTCCGTGGCTATCTATTAAGTTATGATGACCACAAGGACCTGGACTGGAGGATGATATCATGCCATTGACCATCCCAGCCTCCATACCACAGGGTAGGGTTATTTAAATGTAAAATGTCCCATAGAGCCCCAAGTATTTGTGACAAAGCCTCCTACTTGGTCCCTAGCTCATCTAGCTTTGGGGAGATGGAACCTCCATGAAGGAGGTGTGTCACTGAAGGTAGGCCTTGAGGCTTAGAACCCCATTCAACTGGGTGTTCAGAGCTCATTCATTCAGACAGTTTTTCTTTCCTTTTGATGAGACTTCCTGCTCTTGATAGGAGACAGAAATTGGCTAGGCATCTTAAGGTGAGGAACCCCAAAGTAAATAGCTTTCTCTTAGCTACCTTCAGGACTTATCCTTGAGCCTCTATGAGAAAATCTAGGTCATTATGGTTTACTACAGGTGAGAAATGTCAGAAGGGTCTGGCCTTACTTTATCTCTGCCCCCTTAGGGAGTTCTTCCACTTCCTAAAGAATTAACAATCTAAGATTGTCCCTTTCCAAAATTCCTGACACCAAACTCCTCACATCAGGAGTAAACTGGCTAAAACAGCCACCTGTCCATGAGCTCATAAAAAAAAACAACCTGTAAACCTGGTCTTCCTCACATAGCCACTCCCCATAAAAATTCCAGAACGTAGTCTGAAGGTTTGCTTCTCAAACCCACTCTTGATAATACCCTTTATCAATTTTTATAATACCCTATGCTATCATAAAATCTTTCTGAATCTTATCCACTGGTTTGTGGATATCATTTTTGGAATTCATAAAACAAAGATCTGGAAACACCCCAAATTATCAGTACACTGGCAAACAAGGAATCTGAAAATTCCTGCATCTCTCTGTCATGCTTTGCTCCACCATGATGAACCCCCACCCTGAAATTTTAAGGCAAAATAAACCTTTTTCCTCCCCATAAGATACTTCTAAGCAGGTGTTTTGTCACAGCAATGATGAGGTAAAAGCTACAGAGTCAAAGTCTGAAAACAGATTTAACATAATAGTTTAAACTAAAAGGATTAAGAACAAGTCAAACATTAGCTGGACCTTGACACAAACTCATAAAGCAGAGAGCTTGAATGAAATGATTATTTGATAAGATGTGTTGTCAAGAACACTACCTAAAACTAATCATCATCTAAAAATCCTCTTAAAAGTGACATATTATTTGCTAAAGAGAAATATGGTTGATGTTTTCTCGTCTGTTGTCAATTTAAATCAGACAACATTCTATTTTTAACATCTTATTAAGCTAAGCTTTCAATACATGTTGTAAGACATAAGATTTAGCAGTAAATCTTCAAGCCATTTTAAGGAATCTAGAGTAATGTCAAGATGTTTGGGAATTATAATTAAAACTAGACATTAAAAACAAAACTATTGCACAGCTTCTCAGCCATCAACACATTTGTTGTCCTTTTCTTTCCTCGGTTCCAGCTATGTAATCATCGCTCTGTGTTTACATGCAATTCTATAGCTAAGTACATCATTACTTAGACACTGAAGATTATATGGTAATCATGGATTTACTGTAAACCCAATTTAATTTCTATAGATTTACTGAATTTAAGGTTGCAAAACAATATGACTTACAAGGCAGCATAATAGCACTCAGAAAGAATGCTGATTAGACCTAATAAAGAATACATGGTTTTTAGGACTTAGCCTAAATAGCTGTTGTGATAGATATGACAATCAACCTACTTTAAGCTAAGTACCTGTTGAATACAACTGAGAACACAAGAATCAATGATCATTTCATTACAATATTCAAGGATAATCTGTATTAATAATCATACTATGTATCTTTTGCATATTCTCTCTGTCATCCACATTTGAGACTACATGTTTAATTAATAGCCAACTCATGGAATTATATTTTTCTTTTAATAAATGAAAGGTGACTTATAAATACATGTTGGAATATGAATGTGCTGGACGAGAGAAAGGATATTTTCAAGGTTAGCTATGCTTTTAAGCTATAATCTTTGATGAATAAAATATTGCTATAAATACATGAAAATTAGTCTTACCCAGGATAGACTTTGGTTGAAGGTAGGCTACATAACACCTTAGCAGAACTTTGATAATCACAAATTTCAACCTAAAGAAAGAAGGAAAGTAGAAGCCTCAAAACAGAAAGGGGTGGATGCATTCTGAAATTTATTTTTATAATTTTCTTTATAATAGAAATTATATTTAAAAGATAGTGTTAATCATTAAAACCTTTTGAGACCTTAAATTTAATAAGGATTGTGTATGCACAAAAGAAGCTTCAAAGGACATAAAAGAAAAAGAATGGAAAACTATTCCATATCTTATAGAAATGATTACTTACATCATTCAGTCATCAATTTAACATATCTGCAAGAGCCTCAGGGTGGGTGAGATTGACTTGAGGCATATTCTCCTCCCCACCCCACCCAGAGACTGACCAAGGCCATATGGACCCCACAATGAATACCAATAACCCCACCAAGGAGGACCCTCACTAGAATGAGGATGGGGTAGAGGGGATATTTCATTTTAAAATATTTTATTTATTCACTTTCAAGCAGAGAGAGAGAGAGAGAGAGAGAGAGAGAGAGAGAGAGAGAGAGAGAGAGAGAGAGAGAGAGAGAACCAGGAACCTTGTGGGCCTGGCTTATGTGGGTCCTGGGGAATTGAACCCGGGGCCTTAGGCACTGGAGGCAAGTGCCTTAACCGCTGAGCCATCTCTCCAGCCCGGGATATTTCATTTTAAATAAACAAATAAATTTTAAAAGTATTATTAATCCAATTACCATCATGATAGTTTAATCAATTCTATAACGTTCCTTAGATTTGTCAAAAATTTTAGCCATATTTAAAGATTGTAATTAGATTAATTTTTTCAGTTTTAGAATTATTCATTTCATAAAACAGAAAAAGTCTTCCAATGAGGTAAGCAGAGAAAGTTGGTTTATGTGTAGAAAGTGGCTGACTGAAAGAGATGAAAAGAATAAAGTGGGAACAGAAAGAAAGAACAATAGCAAAATTGCTGATTAACATTTGGATACTTCAGGTTACATATTTTTGGCAAAGATTCAAACATAGGGAACTGTCACTTACTAATATAACAGAAATTGACCTGTCTAAGAAATGTGGTTATTATCTCTCCCCATTTCTGGAAAGGTTCATCATTTTATTTTATTTTAGTTTTTAATTAATATCTTTATTATGAATAATTATATACATTTTTTGAGCAAATCTTGTGAAAGTGCCACTATTTCTCTCCTCTCTGTACCCTACCCACTGGAGTCCCTGCTCTGTGTGCATGTTGGAGCTGTCCATAGGGTAGAGGGTTGTGAACTGCAGCAGAGGTAGCCAGTTTTTTTTTTCTTCCCCCTTTGTTAGTTGTTCCTGAGTGGGGCAATGTCTCTGGATATTCTCCTCCACCATGGTTCATGGTTTTGCATGATTTTTTCCACCCCCTCTTCTGCTCAGTTCCCTGAGTCATGGTGGGTGTGTTTTAAGTCTGATTTATTGTTGAGTTCTTATGTCTTTCTGGACTTCTGTTTTGGGTTGTGTTGGGTATCCTTGGTATATGTCTCCATTGATATTTCATGGGTTATTAGACTTGCTGTGGTGATTGTTCTGTTTATTTTGTCACTCTCTTATAGACTTCATTTAAGCCCTTTGTAATAGGCCAGGAGCAATTCATCTCCTGCCAGGTTTTCAGCCATCATCCCATGTCTTATTGGTGGAATGGGGTTGTTCTTGACTCTCACTGCCTTCTGAAAAATACAAACAGAATCTCCATCAGAGAGTGAGAACAGTATAAGTTAAATGAGACAAACATTGCTATTTTGGCAAGATTCTAATGGGTATAGCCTCTCTGTTGCTCTCTGGTAATGGAAATTTCCCCTTGGAGCCAGGTTCTTGGTCCCCATAGGATTTTGCCATGGATCCCAGTTCCTGTTAAGGGTTCCTTGTCATTGAGCAGATCTCTTAGCCAGTCAGTGAGCCCTTGATTGCTCTCGTAGGTTTCATATTTTAGCATGAATAACTGCATTTTAACTTAATATGTTTTGTTGAGACTTTTCTAGTTTGTTCAGGACCATAAACCAAGACCATAACCTTTTAATATTTTACTTAAGAAGTATGAGCATTTTATTATATTATTTTCATTAATTTAGTCAACAAATATTCACAAGCTATTATTGTTACCAATTTTCTCTCTGGTTGATTTCTTGTCTTATTATCATGAAGAATATGGAATACAAACAGAAGAAGGACAAATAAGACAAATTTTATTGAAAAATAAAAATTAATAGCTTTTTGAGATCTAGGAAGGTCTTAACTGGGTTGATGAGCTGGAGAACTTATTTAGGGTTTTTATACAATGGAGAACAAAGAAAGTAGCTTGAATGATCTTAAGAAAAGCCCATCAGTCTGAATAGGGTCCTCAATGTGGTCTGGGGTATGATTCCTGCCTAATCTGCTATTTGACATCACACTGAATTAGAAGACGTTGGTCAGCTTAAATGACTGAAATACTCTGTATTCTAGGATTTTTCTTATCCACGACTGACATTTGAAGGGCTCCTTCTCAGGAGAATGGCCATTGGAGGTCCTGGGTCTGTGTCTTGACTCCAGGAGGTCCCTACAAGATGATCTCATGGGATGCTTGCTATTTGCATTTGCTGGGGTTTGTAGACACTTTCTGTTTATGTGGTCCTATGAGCCTGACTAGCTGCAGACAAAGTAGGGATGCTTTGTTCCTACTTCGTACCATGACAAATGTTGGTCTAGATGCTGCAATATGAAATTTAAAGAAGATGAAGCTTTTTACCTGATCTTTACAGTCTTTAGTCTAGAAAGACAGATATCTAACAAATCAGATCACACACTACAATAAGTATTGTAGCCATAATTCTTTTGGATATAAGAAACAATGAAACACAAACTAAATCAAAAGGGAACCATTAGCTTGCAGATCACTTAGGCCAGTTCATTAACAGGGATTTCAGAAATTTTCTGACGTGATGCCATTCTGTTTATGCTCAGGCACAATTTCCCCTAAAGGATATATATATATATATATATATATATATATATATATATATATATATATATATATATATATATATATATATATATAATCACTAGCTCCATCCTTGGCTTGTATCTTTAAGCAGTACTTTCCGGTTGCTGGGACAAAGAGATCTGACCACAAACAGCCTAGAGAATGAAAAGATTTATTTTGGTTTACATTCTCAAGGGGCAGGTACTTATGGCATGTCAGAGCAGTCTGGGTATCATATCTTGTCACACCAGCTGGGAGGCAGAAGAATGAGGAATCGTGCTCTGGCAAAGGGTGCTTGGGATATAACACCTGAAGGCCCACCATAACTAATACAACTCCTCCAGCAAGGCTTCACCTCCCATACTCCTACCAGTTTAGGACTGAGTATGAAACTTAGTCATAAACACAGGAGACACTTTACATTCAAACTGTCACACATTTTCTTAGTAACCTACAGAAAGAGAACTTATTCTCTATAGCAGTCCCCAAAACATTCAAGGCCTAATTTGTATCCTTCAGAAGAACTGGGTCACTTCAGGCTACCCCTACTTTTAGTGTGGGGTCACCTCCAATGAATTCACAGAAAGTTGGAAAGGGATAGTCATAAAAGGAGAACTTAAAAAAATCTATTAGTGAAGGGTGAAAAATTCCCAGTTAATTCAACATGGCAAGTGCTTAACACAAATTTTATGATGGAAAACCAGAAAATAGGATGCTCTCACACCTCACCATACATACCAATATCTTTTACATACTGGTTACATCAAAATCATTTTTCAAAGGTATTTTGGGATCTTTCCATTTTTAAAGTGTGCAGGTGTGCATGCATTGGAGCACATGTGGAGATGAGAGGCAACCCCAAGTGTCAGTCCTGACCTCCTACCTTGTGAGTCAATATTTCTTGTTCATCTCTATGGAGTCTCAGTGAGCTGGCCAGGGACCTCCTGGGATTCTCTTGTTTCCACCGGTTTCCCATCTTGCCACAGGGGCACTGAGGTGACAGGTTCTTGTTCAACTGTGTCCAACTTCACATGGGTTCTGGGTATTCAAACTCAGGTAGGCAAACTTACAAAATTAGTACTTTACCCAAGGAGTCCTCTCCCCAGCCCTATCATCTATTTTAAGATCATTTTATACATATTATTACAGTTGGTTTTATAATCATTCCTGTCAGCATGTGTTTTCATTATCAAACAAGAGACAACAGGAGCAAGATGGTTTTAAAAAGTCCAATGTGACAGCAAATAGATGGGAGGTGCTTGGTAATACTGACTTGCCATTCGTTTGCTCTGGAGAGAGTCTATTCCCAAATGCTTCTCATAGAAGAGGTTAACTCAATAGTCAGGAAGTGCAATTTAAGTGATTTGATGTAAGTAGGGCTCTGCTTTTTTAAAAAATCCATGGTTAAACATTAAAGGATTTGAAAAATTCTATTTCATATTAATAGAAGTATAAACATGAAATGCTTCTCATCCCTCTTTAATTGTGACTCTGTCTTATTCTGTGACTATAAATATATTCCATTGAACTACTGACCTTGGGCTTGTCATCCAAATTGTTACAGAACAAGGTCACAGAGATTGGAAAACTGATGGTAACCCCTGAAGGAACAGGAACTATCATTATAATTGTGGGGCAGGGGTCTGATGGTGGTGTAGTGTTGATTCACAAAGTGGCTCCTGTTCATTGTGCATAATATTACACAGTAGTGATGAGGATGAAACAAGTTCAGGCCCCAAAGTTTTTTGAAGAGGAAGCACAGGTTCAGTAGGAAGAGTGTATAGAAGACAGGTTCTGAAACATGCTTGGATAATGTGTGTTGCTTGGTAATAATCACTGCATAATTTTCTCTTTCACAAAAAGATTAAACCAACAGTATATTCTACAGGAAGCATGTTTGCTAAAAGCAGAACAATTTCACAGCTTTTCTAATTATTTTATTGTTTAGCATTTCCAGTTCTTTGTATTCACTAAGTACCTTTCAGTTTATTCTGTAGTCATCACAGAATCCTTGAAATAGCCTGGCCTGATATATTGTTAATTCTAATTTGTGAATGATGAATCTAAGGGAATTGATGTTCATAGTTTTACACAGGGATCAAAATTAGAGCCCATAGTCTTTATTTATTTATTTATTTTTAATCTTTTGTTTATTTATTTGTTACGGGAGAAGGAGAGAGAGAGAGAGAGAGAGAGAGAGAGAGAGAGAGAGAGAGAGAGAGAGAGAGAGAGAGAGAGAGAGAGAGAGAGAGAAAGTATAGGTGTGCCATGGCTCTTGTTATCAGAAATGAAGTCCAGATGCATGAGCACTTTATGCATCTGGCTTTACATGGGTACTGAAGAATTTGACCTGGGTTGGCAGCTTTTGAAAGCAAATTCCTTTAACCACTGAACCATCTCCTGATCCCTTTGATTTTTAAAATATTTTGGAGGCCATTTGTCTTAATTACAAGTATATTCCATTAGGTTTTGCATCCATGGATTTGTTTGCATCTGTGAATGTTTAGTGTAACTTTGTAATGTCTGATTGTGGTTCTATAATTTTCCAATTTTTCTAAGCATGGTATTTTCTTAACTAATTGTACAT
Organism: Zapus hudsonius; assembly: GCA_004024765.1. Lineage (NCBI taxonomy): Eukaryota > Metazoa > Chordata > Mammalia > Rodentia > Dipodidae > Zapus > Zapus hudsonius. The sequence goes on from PVHP010008730.1 coordinate 12,123, forward strand.
TCTATACACTCCTTTTTGATAATAGGATTTGTGAAAAAAATTTTCACTGAAGAGAAAAGTGAGCCATAGCCACTTGTTTTGATGGCTTTTACCAAAGAGGTTCTGTTCTATGGGAAAAAATTACTTATAAACTTCTACTTCTAATTTTAAGTTCAAGCTATTGTGTCAAATGTACATTAAAATATAGAATTAGATTTGAACTAAATTTTGTCATGCCAGTTCAATTTAAATCTCCCTAAAATATTGGACACACTACTGAAGCTTCAAGCACATTACCATTTTTAGCTGAGGCATTCTCAAAGCACACACCACATAACTATGAGGAGGGCAGTTTGAGAAGCATGATCAATTCCTGGGAAATATCTACATAGCATCAGTATACAAATTTTGGTGGATTCCAGTAAATGGAAACCAAAGGTATCTTAAATCTAGCTAGGTTGAGCTAAAAACCTAGCTGGATTTAGGATGCCAGTAACCAAGAGTTTTAAAATTTTTGATTTGGCTTTCCTTACTCAATAACTATTTTTCTTTTGTTAACCTGTCATTTTGTCTTTTTTATGATTATACTAAAGGTACCAGATGATTCAGTCCTAGGTCATCTTATAATTATCAATTCTTTACCTACCTTACCCAATTCTTACATTATTTGCATTAACATCTAGCATTTGGATTTCAAGAACATCATCCTTAAAAAAAATCTAATAGAGAACCTAACATGAACAAAAACTTCTGAAGTTCTTTTTCCAGTTCTATATTCTACATGGAATGATGAATATGGTTTTGGACTCAAAGACACCAGATTAATTCTGGTTTAAATAATGACTTAGATTAGTCTGCTATAAAACAATTACAAAGACACAAATTACAAAGTTGGTTTAGGTGGTACATGCATGCAATCCCTGAATTCAGAAAACTGAGGCAGGGTAATTTTCAGTTCAAGCCCAGCCTGGATTCTATAGTGAAGCCTTGTCTTCAAGTGTTTGGGGGGTGGGTTGGGGAGGGGGTGTGAAGATGTATCTCAGTGGTAGAGGCTTTTGCCTATCATGAGCAAAGCCTTACATTCAAACCCCAGCGCTACACATACATATATGCACATGTGTGCATGCACAACCATGTGCACACACAACTCTAAGGACTAACACTGAGAAAGGTAATATAATCTATTACTTCTGTAGAACTAGGGAGGTGATGCTTCTTTTGAGCTGCATGTCCATCACACTCAAGGCAAGGGAGCAGCCTTCTTCAAATTTGAAATATCCTTATCCCTAGCAATTTATTGGTAAGACATTATTGACAGGCATGATGAGATAGTAAAACAGTAAACAATTCATTTACCTGTTCAAACTCTTTAAAACCTTTTTCAAGAGTCAAGAAATAAATTCAAATAAATGAAATATAATGCCATGTGAGATAGTTACATATAATTTTGAAATGTAGAGCAGAATAGTAGACATCACTGTACTCTGATGATTAATCAGAGATATTATTTCTAATGATTTAATAATGCTTTCATGTATCATGATGACATATGGTATCTGGTAAAAATTTTCACTCACACTTCTTTTCTCTGACATGTCCATCCCACTAACTAAAACTAGCTAGTCTCTATGTTTTTCTATAGTTTTTTTTTTCTGCAAATCCTGGCCAAAGAAGTAAAGATGTGTGTATTCCCACTTTTCAATGTTATTACTAAAAATGTGGCCTGCTGGACACACATTTCTGCATGTTTCTGTTTACATTTAATCTTGGAGTGTCATAGAGCATATCACAGAGACCTTTTGAATTTCAGTGCACATGAAAGTTTAGAGTTTGTTTTAAAGCTAGCTAGCCCTTGTCAGAGAAAGCTTCTTATTTTTTTTAAGTATGAAAGGTTATTTTGGAAGAAAATCAAGAACGTTAAGGTAAGGCAAGCTTGCTCTGTTTCTCTGCTGTGTGGAAGAGAAGAAACAAAGAGCACCTCACAGTGTTGCAATGACCCTGGAAGGACAGAAATTACAGGACAAAGAACTGGTGGACAGATCACCAGAGATGTGCTCCCAGAAGACTGCCTCCAGAAGGGTCAACAGTGGGTTTTCAGATGGGAATGAAGATAGAGGGAGAAACCAGGAAGCTGAAAAACGTAGGTCAGTCATTCTTAGTAGTAAAGAGAATGCAGGGAAACTTAGAAAGGCACAGGTCACTATTATCCTTTTAGTCCATCTATCATACATGATAAAGTTCACCTGCATTTCTCAATCAATGTACCATATTTAATATGTACATTATCCATTCTTCTAGCATTAAGAAGATTAAGAAAATCTGTCACTAAATGGAGAGACTATAAAAGCGGAGGGAAAGAATGAGGGGTAGGGATTGGAGGGGGGACTCATACAATAAACTAAACTAATAATGACTCGACACCATAAAACCCTATATTTCATACAGGAAGCTTCTGAGGAAGCTGTGGGCACCACCTGGTACAAGGGGACATGAATAGAATGGAAGGAAGCCTAACCTCAAGAATATTTGCTCAGGCCTGCATCTCTCTATCCCAGTTATTGGTTCTTTCCCACACTGAGCTGTTGATCAAAGAGACCAATGAGGTCCCCAAAACGTGACTGACTTCTGTCAAATCTCTTAAATACATGTCCTAGGCCCAAGGTAACACCCTATTGCTAAAGAAATCACAGAGTGTCATCAAACAACACCATGAGATCCTGCTAGATCCAGAATGGTAACCAGCTCCCAGATGGCAGCATGTGTAGCACTGGAAGGTGTTGCTTGAGCTGCCAGGGGAAATTGGTCAATGATATTTGGAGAAAGCAGAGACCACTGATATACAATACAGACAGTTGTCACAAGAATGTTGAACACACTGCTATATGGAAGAGATCAGCAAGTCAAGAAATGCTCATCTGTGCAATAGTGGCACTAAACCGAGGAGGATAAGATTGTCTAAGAGATCCACTCAGTGACAAGGAACCCTTAACTGGAACTGAGATCCATGGCAAAATCCTATGGGCACCAAGAAACAGGGCTCCAAAGGGAAATTCCCACTACCAGAGACCTACAGAGAGGCTACATACCCATTAGAATCTAGTCAAAAATAGCAATTTTATCTCATTTATCCTATATTGGTATCACTCTTCAATGGAAATTCTGATTATATTTTCAGAAGGCAGTGAGATAGCCAGGGACAACCCAATTCCACCTATAAGACATTGGATGATGGTTGACATCCTGGGAGGAGACAAACCACACTTTGACTTCACACAAGGCCCAGATGAAACCTATGAGAAAGTGAAGAGACAAACAGGAGACCAATCACCACAGCAAACCTGATAACCCATGAAAGGTCAATGGAGACAGAAACCAACAATACTAAACACAACCTAGGGCAAAGGTCTAGAGATACTTCAGATCTCAACAATAAAGCAGATTTAAAACTCACTCACCATGACTCAGGGAACTGAGTGGAAAAGGGGGTGGAAAGAATGTAAGAGCCATGGTGGGGAAGAATATCCAGAGACATGGCCCCCCTCAGGCAACAATGCACAAAGGGGGAAAAACAAAAAGAAAAACTGGCTACCTCTGGTGCAGTTCATAACCGCCTAACCTATGGACAGAACCAGAATGCGCACAGAGGAAGGACCCCAATGGGTAGGGGACAGAGAGGAGGGAAATGGGGACACTTTCACAAGATTAGCTCATACAATGTATATACTTATTCATAATAAGGATATTAATTTAAAAGGAAAATAGAATTAACATCTGGAAAATGAATTATAGATTTGATTATTTTGTTTTAGTTTTTGAGACAAAGACCTTATGTAACCCTGATTGACTTGGAATTCCCTTCTATATCATGCTGGCCTCAAACTCAGAAATCTGCCTGCCTCTACTTCCTGAATCCTGGGATTGCAGGTGTCAATTACCACATCCAACTATAGAAGTGATTTTAACTCCTCAGTATTTTATGTACATGTTAAAAACTAAGCATATTATATATCTTTGTATTTTATTATTAGCTATAGGGAAATACTTGGCAGATGATTAAACAAAAAGTCATTTTTGTAGTTAGCATCTTGTTGCTGGCCCGAAGCATCCAACCAAAAATAGCTTGAGGGAGAAAAAAATTTATTTTGGCTGATAGATTTGAGGGAAAGCTCCATGATGGCAGGGAAAACAATGGAATAAGTAGACGCTGTACATCAAATCTGCCACAGCATGTTGCAAACTATGGTAGGAAGATGAACCAAACCCTGGCAACTGGAAGTGGGCTACAATACATAAAAGCCTGCCCCAATTATACACAGCCTCAGTTTTAATTCTGTCTCTGCCAATTCCTCGATTGCTGACACTGAGCAAATGACTTAGCATTTCTGTGCCTCATTTTTCACATTTGTCTTATTTTACTCTTACATTAGTGGAATAAGATAAATCAAGAGTGCTTGGAACAGTCTCTGATACTTTCTACAGACGCCATCCACTCACTTGGCATTTACCATGTGCCACGCATCTATAAATGTTTCACAAAGTACACTTATTTCCACCCTCATAGAGTCTAAATGGGAATGGTAAGCCCTAAAATAAGAAATATGGACAGTCATCATGACTGATCCTGAAGAGAAAGAAAAGGGAGATTTTGCCTAGCTTATTGCACAGGGAGCTCTCTGATAAGGCAATGTGTGGAACATGTTTATAGAGTTAATGTGACACACGGGTAGAAGGAAGGAAGAAGTGTACAACAGAAATATAGGTATATAAAGAAAACATTTAAGGAAACTTGTGATGGTTTGATCCAGGTGTCCCCCACAAACGTTTGTGATCTGAATGCTTGATCCCCAGGTGATGCATTTTTGGAATTGGAATCTTCTTGGAGGTGTGTTGTTGGGGGTGGGCTTATGTGGTTATAGCCAGCTCCCCTGTGCCAGTGTTTGACACACCTTCCTGCTGCTGTTTGCAATGCTGGGGGGGGGGTCTGCAGTCTGCTCATCCCACCACATTCCCTGCCATGATGGAGTTTCCCCTCTAGTTTCTAGGACAAAATAAACCCATTCTTCCACAAGCTGCTTTTTTGTCAGGTTCTTTGTCACAGCAATGAGAAAGCTGACTACAATAAACTCATTCCAGAATAAGTCATAAATCAATTTTAAAAACTTATTTATAAGAAGACCAGGCCCAGTAATATATGTATATTATAGCAGAACTCAGAAGGCTGAGGCAGAAAAAGATAGTGTGAGGCCAGCCTAGGCTACATGGAAGACACCACAAGACATTAATAAGAAAACTTGTAAAGACAACTGAAGGGGGTTACTGAGACTTTTAGAGCAAAAAATACTAAGCAAAACATAGAATAGCTCCAAAACCAGACAAAAACACCAGAAGAAAATAATAGACAAATGCTCTTGATGTGTAGAAAAAAAATCCCCAACAAAATACCAGTGAATCAAATGCAACAATAGCCTAAAGAAATATTGCAGGAACACATCATGCCCAAGTGAAATTTATCCTTAGAATTTAAAATCAATGCAACAGAAAAAAGGAAAAGAAATCCACATGATCATCTTAACAGAAAGAGAGAAAATATTTGACAGAATTTAAAACTCTTTCATTATAAAAATAGCAAACTAGACAGAAAAGGGTATTTCCTTGGTCTTCATGAAAAAAAAAACAGGTGACATTATCCTCAACAATTCAATAGTAAATATTTTTCCTTTACAGTCAAACATAGACGCTAGTAGCATGAAAGTGAGCCCAACTAACACTGGCAAGCTAGGGCTAATAAAACCTCAAGGTCCACCCCAGCAATATCACTCTTCCAGCAAGGCTCCACTTCCCAAATTGCCATCAGCTGAGGATCAAATATTCAGAACACATGAGTTTATACCTGGTTAAATCACCACAGCATTGCACTGTAAGGTTTATTTAGAATAATTAAGCAAGAAAAAGATCTTATAAGCTGGCAGTTTGGAAAGTAAGTAACAAAAGGGTCCTGTTTTCAGATGATATAATTCTGTACCTAGAAAATCCTCCCCAAATCTATAAAACACTACTGCCGAAAATAAATGAATTAGCAAAGTTGCAGTATAAAAGATCAACCCACCAAAATCATTTGTTTTCCTATATAACAGTGATGAACAACAGAAAAGGAGATCAATAAAACAATTCTATGCATAAATTCAATTGTATGCATAAAAGCAGACAAAATGACTAGGAATTAATTTAACCAAGGAGGTGAAAACTTATTCATTGAAAACCATCAAATATTGTGGAAATGAATTACAAAAGCTCTATTTCAGTGGGAAGATATTCTCTACTTATGATCTGGAAAAGTTAGCACTAGTAAAATGACAGTACATCCTAAAGCAATCTCCATATTCAAGGTAATTCCTGGAAAAACTCCAATGGCTTTTATGCAGAAGTGAAAAAAAAAAAGCCCAATCAAACAACCTTGCAATGGAACCCAAATAACTGAAACAATATTAAAAAAGAAAAGAAAATCATAGGACTTATATTTTCCAACTTCCAAACCTACTACAAAGCTATAATAATCATCAAATAGCATTATGCAGGTCAAATATTCCTTATATTAAATGCATAAGATAAAAGAGTTTTGGATTTCATATAGTTTTAGGCTTTGGGAAATTTGAAAATATATTGAGTTGTTTTTAACAGTTAGAATTTAGTCTAAAAACAAAATTCATTTATTAAAAAACAAAATTAATTTATGAAAAACAAAATTAATTTATGCTTCATAGATTCCCAATATCCATAGTCTGAAGGTAATTTTCCAAATGTTTTAAGAGCAGTGGTCACCAATAATATGAGGCAGGAATGGAATTTTTCAGTTATGGCATTATATAAATTCTAAAAATTATTGCATTTAGGGACATTTTGCACTTTGAGTTTTTGGATGAGCTATACATAAGAAGAGAAACATAGACAAATGAAATATAATTTTAAAGTTAAAGAGTAAACATAAATATCTGTGATAAATTTATTTTTCATAAGTCTGTCAGTGTCATAGTCAGTCACAGGCTGCTGGGATGAATCTCCAAACTAGACACAGTTTAGGAGGAAAGGATTTCTTGAAGTTACAGATCCACAAGAAGTTTCATAATGGTGAAAGAGGCTGACCCCCTTTCAAAGGTCCAAGCACAGAGAGAAACCCAACAGCACCACACACACAATAGCAAACATGCAAAGGCAAAGGGACAGAAATCTTCCCCTTTATATAGTCTTAGGATGAGGTCTTGTAACCTTATCCCAGACTTTCTGAATCCAGGCTTTCTGAATCTCTGGAATTTCCTTCCTGCACTGCACATCAGGAAGATATTCATTTCTAGCTCTCCCTAAGCTTCCTTATATCTGCCCCTTACTGAGAAAGACTGCCTTCCTGTAAACATCCTCAGAGACCCATCCAAGATAATTAAAAAGATCAAGTTGATAGATAACAAAACTTAACTACCACAGTCAGGAATATCCAAGACTGAGGTAAGTGTTCAACAAAAAGTTTTGGAACAACTGGATAAGCACATGCAAAGGAATGATTTTGCTTCATTAAAACTAACTCCAAGTATAAAAGTAACTCAAAATGGATGAGTAATCTAAGTAGGAGAGCTAAAACTCTAAATCTATTAGAGGAAAGCATACAGATAAATCTTCATGACCTTGAATATCATAAGTAAACAACAAAAGAAAAGAATAAATAAATTAAACTTTATATGGGCTAAAATTTTGCATCAAAGGCTTTATAAAAATAAAAAGAGCATAGCATGGTATCACATGACTATAATCAGAACTCAAGAGGAAGAAATAGTAATATCAGCCCAAGATACAGTCCTTTATGGTCTATATAGAGAGTTCCAGATCAGCTTGGACTACCCTGTCTCCAATATATATATATATAACAGAAGATTATATTATTTACCAATAATTTATCTAATAAAAGTTAAACAAATATAAAAGAACTCCTACAACTCTCACAAAAAGATAAACAACTCAGTTAAAAAAAATCAGTAGAAGACTTCAATAGAAAAATATTTTAAAGCATAAATGTGGTCAAGCAACATGTTTAAAAGTATCTACCATCAATGATAAAGAAAATGAAAGTCAGAGTGGGGAAGCCACTGCTAACATGCCTATCTGATTATTTATTTATACTTGGATGACTGCTGCTCTCTGATGTGATCAGAGAAGCTTCTTTTTGCAGTGGGTGGTAGTTACTACAGAGACCCAAATGGTCAAACTGTTGAGAATAAGTGACAATTGAAGGCTTGGTCCTAAATGGGACATCTACTTTATTTCCTCTAAGCCTCAAGGAATATGGAAAAAGAGGGTGAACAGAATGCAAGAGCTAAAGGAAAAGGTGGAGTGGTTTATAACCCTGTCTTTTCGGTGTGACATGGCTATTTTACTCAGGAACTCAGAGCAGCTGTGGTTAATTGCACAAAACCTGCACAAAGGCCTAGCGACATCCTACTGTAGGCAGGGAAGGGCTCGTGATGTCCCCACTTCCTTCCTGGGGACTTATCGCCAGGACATTATTTCTGAAGGGAAGGAGGAATAGATTTCAAGAAGCCCCACCTTCCCTGAGGAGCATTTGGCAGTCAGTGATTGCAGGAAGAGGAAAGGAGATTGTCTTAAGTGGTATAGCCAGTGGTAAATTATCTAAGATCCTGTCAATAATCTCTACCCATACTCCTGTACAGTAATTATACTCCATGCAACCATAATTAAACCCATTGGGTCACCAAAACCAGCAAAAAAAGAAGATAATGGTAGTTAATATGATCAAAATACATTATGAATATTTGTAAAAATAATATAGTAAAAGTCATGTGACTAACAAGTGCTAATTTAAAAGTATAAACTCAGAGATACATTATTAAAAGAGAGCTGAGGAGATGACTCTGGTCAGAAGTGCTTGTCACTTAAGCAGAGAGCCAGGGAAAGACTGAAACTACCTGAGAGAGACAGAAAGGGTCATGACTTGACAGGGGGACACCCAAGCAGGAGACCCTTCACCTCAAACTCACCATTTAGAGCCCTAATGCAATCTCTAAGGAAGTGATATGGCAAGCAAAAGAGCTATTCCCACAGCAAGGCAGATAACCTGGGGAAGGATGATAAAGAGAGGTACCAAGGGTGCCCAAAATTGTCCAAAATACAAATCTACAAACTCTTAAAAACCTAATAACTATACAAAATATAAACTCACACACTATGACTCAGGGAAGTTTGTGGAAGAGGGGGCAGAAAGAATGTAAGAGTCATGGGGGGGAGAATAATTATTGCATAAGAGGGAATGTCATCATGAATTCAATGGCTTTATCTAAGAACCTATGATACGGAGCATAGTAGCATTTTCCCAGTCCTTAACACTACTGCCACAGCTCTTCATACAAAAGAGGACTTTTCAATTTTGTTCCCCATTCTCCAAGATTTCTACTTACTTTTCATTTTTTTTCTTAATAAAGCCTTCTCTGATTCTACTCAACTGCAACACATACAACCCCCACTCCCTGTCTTCTACTACTGGTTCAGGCTAATTTCCTTTGACATGAAAGATCATAGAATGATGTTCTGCTTTTCTAAATGTTCAATTTACAACTCTGTACTCCCTGCTGGGTCTACATAATAAATCTCCTAACCCATTTTTTTAAAAAAACTATTTTTATTGATAATTGTCCTGCATGGACAAAATGTGATTTGATCTTAATTCCCTCTCTGTTAACTTCTCTTGCTGCCCCTTCCATATCCCTCTCCCACTGAACCCCTTCTTCTTTCCCATTGGTCTCTCTTCTAATTTAATGTTTGTTTGCTTTTACCCCACTCCATTATCTATGATGGAATGTTGATGGGCCCAATATTTATTGAGAAAGTCTTATGTAAGTATCAAAGGCCACTATCATATATATATATATATATATTGGTCATGAATGAAATGATCACTTTATGTCCAGAAGACTGTGTTCCAAAGCATCCCAGCCTATCCTCTGGCTCTAACATTTTTGGCTCTTCCTCTTTTACAAAGCATCCTGAAACTTGGAAAACATTATAGAAATTTCTCATATAGTACTTAGCAGTCCATAGTCACTAATTAGCATTTTCATGAGTTTTTATTTTTTATTATTAATTAGAAACATCTTATTGAGAATTTATGAACTGGCATAACCATGTCCCTCCTCTGTCCCAATTCCACTGAGGGTCCTCCTCAGTGGGATTACTGCTGTTCCTTACAGGATTGTGGGTTATGAGTTGTGAAAGCAGCAGTTAATCAGTGTGGGAGTAGGCAATACTTCTGGATATTTCCTCCCACCCTGTGGTTCTTACAATTTTTCCACCCCCTCTTTCAGAAGTTACCCTGAGCCTTGGTGGTTGTGTTTTAAATCTATTTTGGTATTAAACTCTCAGGAACTTCTGGATTTTTGCTTTGGTGCATTTTAAGTGTCCTCAGTATCCATCCACATCACCCTGGCGCAGGTTGTCAGGCTCCTTCTGGAAGGAGCATTCTTGCTCATCTTGTCAATTCCTCTATGGTTTCACCTGGGCCCTCAATGATATGTGAGGGGTGGTTCATCTCCTTCCAAGGAGTCAGCTATCATTTCCGGTCCTGTTGGTAGAATTAGATTAGCTTCAGTTCTTGTTGATAGATTATGGCTGTCCTAGGTTATCACTGACATCTGAAAAAGAAAAACTTATTCGCCAATAGAGAGTGAGGTCAGCATAGTTTAAATGAGAAAAACATTGCTAATTTAGAGAGACTTTGATGAGTGTAGCCTCTCTTTAGGCCCAAGATTAGTGGGAGCTTCTTGTTGGAGTCCAGATTCTTGGTCTCCATAGGATTCTGACTTGGTTCCCAATTCCAGCTATGGGTTGAGTACCAGTGAGTAGATCTCTTAGTCAAACTGAAAGCCATTAGTCACCCACCTAGATTGGGTTCCAATATTGCACTGGTGTGTAGATCTTGCCATGCTGGCTGCTTTTATATGGCAGTGTCCCCTGCTTGTTCACAGTGTTGTTGGCCATATTCCCTCAGAAGCTCCTATAGTGTTTTCCAGCACTATATGGGCTAATCATCTGGGAACTAGCTTCCTTTCAGATTCCACACTGACAGTTACAAGCCAGAGTCCAATGTTACAGTTTTAGGCTTCATCTCATCCTCTCCAGGGCCCTTCTTACCAGAAAATCCACCTCCCCGCCCCCCAATACTCCTTTGGATGGTTATTTCTTTTAGTCTTCTTTCCAGGAGTAAATTTTCTATGGCACCGATTCATTTTTGATTTAGTTCCGTGTGTATCTATCCCCATCCTCCCATTCTCCTTCTCCTAAACCCTTGCATCTCTATTATCTGTCTGTTGATTGCGTGACAGCTATGCTTACAACTCAAGTTGTTCCAGGTTACAATCTACAGATAAGGGAGATAGTGTGGTGTTTGTCTTTCTTTGCTTGTGTGAGTTCACTGAATGTGATCTGTACCAAGACCATCCATTTTCCTGAAAATTTCATTGTCATTTTTCCTTACTGCTGAGTAAAATTCTATTGTTTATATGTACCAGATCTTCATTATTGTTCATCTGATGATGGGTATCTGGGTTGATTCCAATTTTTAGTTATGTGAACTGAGCAGCTATACACATAGTTGAGCAAATATTTCTGTGTTGAATAATGGAGCCTTTAGGGTAGATGCCCAGTATAAGAATGGCTGGGTCAGTGGGTAGTTCCATTTTCATCTTTTTCAGTAGTCTCCATATTGATTTCCATAGTGGTTGTACAAGTTTGCACTCCAACCATCAGTGAATGAGGGTTCCTCTTTTCCTGCATCCTTGCCAATATTTAGTATCAGTTGATTTTTTCATATATATTGTCAATAATTCGATACATTGTGGGGGAGAAAAGAAAAGCTGGCTGTCTCTCATTTGAATTTTTAATTATTTCTATCCTGACTAGAGTAAATTGGAATCCCAAACTTGTTTTCATTTGCATTTCCATGATGATTAAAAATGTTAAACCTTTTCTTAAGTGTTAGCTATTTGTATTTCTTCCTTTATGAATTCCCTGTTGGGTTCTCTGCATCCTTTTTGAGTGGGTTGTTTTTTTAAACATATTTTTATTAATTTGAAGGCAGAGAGAGACAGAGAGAGGGACAGAGAGAATGGGTGTGCTAGAGCCTCTAGCCACTGCAAAAATCTCTAGATGCATGTGCCACTATGTGAATCTGGCTTCATGTGGGTACTGGGGAATTGAACCTGGGTCCTTAGATGTTTTTGCAAGCAAGCATGTTATCAACTAATCCATTTCTCCAGTCATAATTTTTTATTAATTTATTTTTGTGTTCTTTGGAGATTCTAGATATTAGTCCTCTATCAGTGGTGTAGCTGGCTAGTCTGTTGGCTCTGTCTATGGTATTTTGTACAAAAGCTTTTTAGCTTGGTGATATCCCACTGGTTGTGTGTTTAATATCCTGGACTACTGGGGTAATATTCAGGAAGTCTTTCCCCACTCCTATATCATGGAGAGTTCCTCCTATTTTTTTTTCTTCCAGGTAGTTAAGAGTTTCAGGTCTTATATTTAGGTCTTTAATCCATTTGGAGTTGACTTTTGTGCATGGTGAGAGGATTGGGTCTAGTTTCTTTTTATTTTCTTTTTTTGCATGTGTTCATCCAATTTGTCTAGCATCATTTGCTGAAGACGCTGCCTTTTCTCCAGTGTACATTGTTGGCACCTTTGTCAAAGATCAAATAGCTGTAGCCACTTGAACCATGGGCTGGATCTTCAATCTTGTTCCATTGGTCTATATGTATGTTTTTATGCCAGTAGTATGCTAATTTTTATTACTATGTTTTTGTAGTATAGCTTTTGATCTAGTATGGTGATACCTCCAGAGGTGTTTCTTTTGCTGGGAATATTTTTGCATATCTCAGGCTTTCTGCCATTCCATATGAACTTTGAGATTATTTTTTCTATCTCTGTGATAGAAATTGGGATTTTTATTGGTATTGTGTTGAATCTGTATATTGCTTTTTCGTAGAATTTCCATTTTATTTTTTTAATATCTTTATTATGAATAAGTTTATACATTGTATGAGCAAATCTTGTGAATATGTCCCCGTCTCCCTCCTCTCTGTTTCATACTCCATTTTCAAAATATTAATTCTGTCTATCTAGAAGCAAGGAAGATCTTTCCTTCTTCTCATGTCCTCCTCAGTTTCTTTCTTGAGTGTTTTTATATTTTCATTATATAAGTTTTTTAAATCTCTTTTTAGTGTTATTATAAGTTATTTGATTTTTTGTAGCTATTGAAAATGGGACAGCCTCACTGATTTCTTTCTCTATTTGTCTTTTGCATATAAGAGGGCCACTGATTTTTTGTGTGTGTGTTGATTTTGTATCCTGCCACTTTGCTGAAAAAATTTATCACAATTAAGTGTTTTATGGAAGAGTCTTTCAAGTCACTTATGTTGAGGATCATGTCATCTGCAAATATGGCTAGTTTGACTTCTTCCTTTCTGAGTTGCATCCCTTTTATAACTTTCTCCTGTCTTAACTGCTTGGGCTAGGACTTCTAGCACTATGTTAAGAGCAGTCATGAGTGTGGGCACCCCTGTCTTGTAACCAATCTTAACAGAAACTTCTTGAGTCTTTCAACACTAAAAATGATTTGGGCTTTAGGTGCTATGTATGTAGCCTTTATTATGTTGAGATATAAATTCTTCATGCCTTGTTTCTCTAGTGTTTTAATCATGAAGTGAAGTATTTGGTCAAAGGCCTTCTCTGCATCTATTGAAATGATCATATGATTCTTGTGTCTAAATTCATTTATGTGGTGTACTATGTTAATTGAACCATCCCTATATATCTGGGATGAAGCCTACTTGATCTAGGCTTTTGATGTGTTGTTGAATTTGGTTTACAATGGTTCTCTTAAGGAGTTTTGTATTTAAGGTCATCAGGGATACAGGTCTATAGTTTTCCTTCTTGGCGTATCTCCTCTGTCTGGCTTTGGTATTAGGTGATACTAGCTTTATAGAAGGAGTTGGGGAGCATTCTCTATTTTCTGATTATGTAAAGAAGCTTGAGAAAAAGTAGTTTTACTTCCTTGATGAGGGTTTGATAGAAGTCTCCTTAACATCACAAAAAAAAATTTACGACCAAAGGTGAGAGCAGCATTAATCTAAGGACATCAACATAAATATTTAGAGACCAATCTTAGGGGTACAACATATCATTCTTATTAAATTTTAATTTCCAGAAAATATAAATTTCACAGTACTGTGTATTCCAAATGATCAGCACTGCACCTGTTACATACAATTTCCCTAATTAGTATTTAGAATAAATGAAATATTTAATGAATGATATAAGAAGTCAATAAATTCAGAGGAAGTGTTTCTAGCTACTTAGGAAAGAAAAATGTAAGAGTAAAAATTACAGCAGGGTTTAATGTATTATTTTGCTAATCCCTGTGTTGGTACTTTTGAAAAGCACCAACAGCAACTTCACGTAATTATTCACAGTGAACTGTAAAAATGTTCATGAAATACACGTTATAGCTTGAAAAATTAAAACATTAATTTTAAATTAATTTATCTAATATTATTAAGAACTTAATATACCTATTATCAGCACAATATACACATTTAAAGCATATTCAGGTAAAATTAGTGTCATTTTCATGGTTATTAAATGTTTCCTCCTGATGATACATGCAGTTAATATGTAATAACATATAATGAAATATACTGAAACTACTAATATTCTTAAAATTATGTACTTTAAGAACAAAGTCACCAAAATATCTAAGAACTCATCGTGATTAGATTGACACAAGATTAAATTATTTAAGTAGAACATACATCCTACAACAAAGCCCCATATAATCTGAAAAACTCATACTTGCTCAGACGAAAATACTAGTGTCAATATCAAGTCAACCTGTTTGAATCCTGATTCATTTACTCCCTAGTTGTTTGAATTTGGTCAAACTGTTTCTTGTTTCTGTTCTTTGCCTTAAAAATTCACAAGTTCCCTCCTGCTTGAATCACTTTTGTCTGTTGATATATAAAGGATGGTAAGGTTGGCTCCTTATCATCCTTTATATATCAAATATAATTTTATCGGCAAGAAAAACCCCACCCCATTCTCTGGCACTATCCTTTAGCAGCAGATTCTGATGTGCTGATATATTCATATAAAGTTGATTTGAAGAATGCTCTTGGGAATAATACCTATGACATTAATAAGGAAACAGACCTAGACAAATGGACAAGCTGAGCTGCCATAATCCTATAGGAGCTGCAGAGCTGGGTTGGCCCTTCAGAATTCCATATTAAGGCAAGGGGCCTGCACCCTAGACCATATCAATCTGGCATTGGATAGTGAAAGGCAAAAGAAAGAGCTGTGGGGTTAATGTCGATGAGAATAGTTCCCAAAAAGACTTATATTCAGCGAAGTGCAGCTAACATGTTTGAAGCTGAGAGAAACAATTCTATCCTGAAGAAGGATGATCTACCATAGCATCCAGAGATGCCTCACCTGATCATGCTACATCAACAACATAACCATCCACGTACATTGCATTCTCTAATATCACCTGACTTTCACCTTTTCTATAACACCAAAAATTTATTTTTTGTCCATTTGTCATTACTTGATTTCTTCCCTCAAAATGTAAAGACACCCTTTGAAGTTAAAATATTAAAATGTTATATTAATATAACAATGAGCAAGTTGGTATTCAGTAAATAATGACTGAATAAATGAATGTGTGCATGAGTGACCCAGATTTATAATAAAGGCTGTACAGGACTTGATGTAATCATTAGGACATCCAAAGCAAGGGGAGATAATAATAATTTTCAAAGAGCATAAGTATGCAGTATTTAAAAGGAAAATTAAAATGTCACCCCTATTCTGAAACTAGACACATGTTACAAATTGGAATACTAAGACATACTATATAATTTGTAAACAAGATTTCAAAATTAGAAAACATATTTTTTTCTAATTAGCGAAGTAATGGTTTTATGAGGAGTATGTTTGCAATGCAAAGTAAGAAATTAAAAATTATCTGTTAGGAAAATACAGGAATAATGATCTCTCAGCACATTCAGATGTATTTATTCTGTTTTCTCCATAATTAATGTCATACTAATGCTATAATTTTGTATTGAGCATTATTTCCTTAAACACTATACAAAATTTTGAGGTCATGATTATCCTTTAGGAATTGTACTTTAAGGGATATTCTTATAGTTGCAATAAGATTGTGTAACCACACTACCATGACTGGATAATTAGACTGCTTCTAATTTTTGTGTGATTATAAACGATTTCCAGTAAACTTTTCTTTAAACAAGATTTATTAATGGTTATCTTCCTAGATGATCTAATTTGTTAATCACATGCCTCATTTGTCAGTTAGATCAAATCATTCTCTCTCTCTTTCATTAAGGCCTTTTATCAGAAATAATAGAGTAGAACCAATCACTAAGAAATCCTGGGTTTGCTCTCATTGGGAAACTTATTAGTGATTAGCCTCAGGAACAAAATGTGGTTTTTAGCCTTCAGTATGTTTCCTTGAAAGATGGGATTCCTAGGCTAGACAATCTCTAATATCTCTCCTAGTGTCCTACACTACTAGTATGACTGCTTCTTGCTTTTTCTAAAAAACAGCTATTGTTGTTTCAAATTTAGGCCTCTTTGACACTCTGAGTTTCCTACAAATCTTCTCTGATTTCCTGTATTTCTGATTTAATTTCCTTCCCTTTATCCAACTTTGGCTATTTTTTAACCTTCTTATCTAGCTCTTGCATTTGTTCCCTCTTTGATTGCTGTCTTCTAAGCCCAGATGAACTCTCTCTTCCTGATCTTTCACCTACTCAGTACCTGATTCTCCTTTAAATCTTTTTTTCAACACTTAATTAAAAAAAAAAAAAAACTCCTTTACTGTTCAGGACGCATAAAGATTTCTCAGCAATCTACTTTCTCTTTTATTGCAAAAGTAAATGCAAACAAAAGTTGAGTAAAAGAATGAAAAAACATGAAATTAATCCAAGTCACATGATATAATGTGTGTCTGATATTTCACTATATTGTGGTTGTATGTATGGTGTGGCTATTGGAGTCAGTGGTAGACAGTAGGCATATGGGCTAAATATTGGCTGAAAGGTAATATTTTAGTCAGTTAATATGGTTACTAGAGGCCCATATGTCACATTACTCTTAATGTCATTCTAAAAATGATGAAAGTAGGCAGTAATCAAGATTATTAAATTTCTTTTAATGTGGTAAATGGGATGCTATATTAATATGTAATCTCCCCATAAAGCCTCAGAAACTCTTATGAGTAGGAAGTATTACTATACACAATTTGTAGATGGGGAAATTGAATATTAAAGTTAAATCATTTTATGATGCCATAATAAATTTATACTAAATATGTCAAATAAGAAGACAATATTAGTGTGATGTTAGATTTTTGTCTCAATTTGGTCTTATCTAAAATCACAAAGTACAGCAAAAAATTCACAAAGTGACTCTAGAAATCAAGAAAGATGGAAGAAAGAGATTGGAGGAAGACAAGCTAAACAAGGGTATGCCATCTAGATCACTGCTGCAAAGACTCTGGAGTGAAGTCTATCTCTGTCTGACTCTTAAGATGAAACCCAGTCATATCAGGGAGGATCCATAGGGAACCCAGCAGACAATGACAGATGAACAAGGGACCTATAACCACAGTCATTCAATCAACATAGGATAGGCCATTGAGACAGAAACCAAGGATTTTCGACACAAGAACCCCTAAACTCGCAACATTAAAGCAGCCTTATTACTCACCCACCACGACTCAGGGAACTGAGAGGAAGAGGGGGCGGAAAGATTGTGAGAGCCGTGGTGGGGGAGACGGTCCAGAGGCATAGCACCCATCAGTAACAACTCACTTGGGCCAGGAAGACCGGGATGAGTACTAAGATATACAGGATACCTTGCCACAAGGACTAATACAGACAGCCCACGAAGGAGGATATACAACTGATCAGGGATGGGGAGGGGGGGAAGTGGGGAAGTCGGGATAACAACGCATGGTTTGCCCACTGAATAATGTAACTCATTATGGACAATAAATATATATTTAAAAAAAGATGAAACCCTTGCAGTTTTAAAGTCTGACATTCTCTGTTTTTGTTATACTATTTCTGAAAGTAAGAAATTAATACTGTAAAAGTGAGGGGTGTTATTATTGACAGGCATGTAAAGCTGGTCTGCTTTTTGTTGCACGACAGACTAATTTATTTTTTTAAATTCAGCCCAGGGTTGTAGAGACTCAACCAAATTAAATTTGAGAAAAACTACAAAGAAAACAGTCCAGATGAAAAAGCATAGGCTACTGTCAGAGGTTATAAACAATCAGTAGAAACAAGTTTTATTTATATCAACAAAGTAATGCTGGAAATTCAACTTAACAAACAAACAAACAAAAATCCAAGCAAACCACTGGTAGTGTCCATTGAAAGAAAATAAATATTGAACCCATTAAAAACCTTAGAATGAAGGTACCATGGAATAAACCTAACCAAGGAAGTGAAGGATCTCTACATTTAAAACTTTAACACTCAAGAGAGAAAATGCAGAAGACACTAGGAAATGGAAAGACATGAAGAATTAATATTGTGAAAATGTTAATCTTACCAAAAGCAATCTACACATTTAATACAATGTCCATCAAAATTCCAATGGCATTTTTCACCTAATTAGAAAAAAATCCTAAAATTCACTTGGAAGAGCCAAAAAGTAAGTCTGGTAGTATCACCATACCTGACTGTAAGATATATTACAGAGCCATAGTAACAAAAATAGCATGGTACTGGAACAAAACAGACACACAGATCAATTGAACAGATGAGAGAACCCAGATGGAAACCCAGACAATTACAGCCATCTGATATTTAACAAAAATATTCATTGGAGAAAGATAGCCTCTTTAATAAATGGTGCTGGGAAAACTAGATATCTATATGCAGAAGGATGAAAATAGATCCCTATCTCTCTGCATGCACAAGAATCAAGTCCAAATGGATCAAAGACCTCAATATCAGACCTGAAACTCTGAAACTGCTAGAGGAAAAAATAGGGGAAACACTTCAACATATTGGCCTAGGCAGTGACCTTCTGAATATAACCCAAGTGGCTCAAGAAGTAAAATTACTAATCAACCATTGGTACCTCATGAAATTCAAAAACTTTTGTTCAGCAAAAGACACTGTGACTAGAGCAAAGAGGCAACCTATCCAAATGGGAGAAAATAACTGCCAGCTATACATCTGACAAAGTAGTAATATCCACAATTTACAAAGAAGTCAAAAGACTAAACAATAAGAAGTTAATACAGATGGCCTATAAACATCTCAAAACATTTTATACCTTCTTTGCTATCAGGGAGATGCAAATTAAAACTCCTCTGAGATTTAATCTCACTCCTGTCAGAATGGCTACCATCAAGAAAACAAATGATAATAAACTGTGGTGAGGATGCGGAAAAATAGGAACCCTTCTACACTGTTGATGGGAATGTAAACTGGTACAGCCATTGTAGAAAGCAGTGTGGAGGTTCCTGAGACAGCTGAAAATAGATTTACCATATGACCCAGCTATACCACCGCTTGGCATATATCCTAGTGACTCTAATTACTACCTAAACATACGTGCACATTCATGTTTATTGTGGCTCTATATGCAATAGATAGAAAATGGAACCAACCTAGGTGTTCCTCAACTGATGAAAGGATAATGCAGATGTTGTTCATTTATACAATGGAGTACTCTTCAGTGGTAAAGAAAAATGACATTATGAAATTTTCAGGGAAATGGATGGATCTGGAAAGGATTATATTAATGAGGTAACCCTAACCCAGAAAGCCAAATGCCACATGTACTCTCTCGTATGTGGATCCTAGATAAAAATGTTTAGATTTGTAGGTGAGTTGCATAAAAGTCAGTAGTAGAGGCCAGTAGGAAATAAAAGGGACATAAGGGAGGGAGGAGAAGGGATACTTAAGGGGAAGTTATTATATGTGTAAACAAATGATCAGATTATTGGGGTACAATGGCCTAAGTGGGGCCAAGGGAGGGGATTGAGTAAAGGAGGGGTGGGAGGAAGGTTAAGAGTTTTAGAATAAGTCATTTGGAAATCTACTACTTTGGATAATGGCACACCCAAAGCCACAGATTGTTATTAGAAAGATCTCAGTACCAGAAGTGGGATACATTCCAGAGAGTAGTTTGCCAGGTAGGTTCCTGAGGCCCCCAAAAGATTATGGGCCATTGCCAAAGCTTTATTTTTCATGGAAATAACATTCTTTTTTTAATTTTTTTATTGTCCATAATGAGTTACAACATTTAGTGGGCAAACAATGAGTTGTTATCCCCAATTCCCCACTGCCCTCCCCTCCCCTCAACTGGATAACCTCCTCCATGGGTCGTCTGGATCAGTCCTGCCAAGGCTTTTGATTGCCCAATATAACAAGATGGTAAGACTCTGTTCCTGAAGATCACATTTACTTGGGCTGCAGGTCACTAAGAAATCAAGCTGGAGCTGAGCTGGAAACCTCCTTGTTAACCAGCTGACGGAAAGCTAGAAAAAGCAACGGCTGCATACAGCCCTATGGGAGAGAGAAGTCATCAAAGTGGTGAACAGTAGTGGACCTTACAAGCCTTAAGACTTGCCAGCCAGACCAAATGAGCCCACTACTTCAATAGTGGCACTTCTATTGTGGGGAAAACCAGCTGCTCTGTATTGGACTGGAGGCCCATTCCATGGAAGGGAATGCAAGCCTGGTACTAAAGACCTAGTCAAAAGCCTGTGGTGGGGGCGATCATGAGCCGTAGGTAAGTAAAGCCTACTCTTGTCTGGCTTAATGCGTATATTATGCCCACCAAACTGCCTTATGTGCACATTTTAAATTGTTCATATCCATATAATAATGCTAGTCTCACATATGGCAAGAGAAACTAACTTCTCTTTTTCAGATGGTGGTGATCACCAGAATAACTGAAAAGACATCATAGTGTTGAAAAGAGGTGACAGTGGAGTATTCAGTACTGGGACATTTCTATCACACCTCCTGAGGTTCTGGGTCGATTACAGGATAGGTGGTGGAAATATTGTAAAAGTCAAAGGAAGGGTAGGACTGTTAACAATGCAATATTCCAGAAACAAAATGGCCTTGGTATTCATGACCTCACAATGCCTGTCATTATCTACACAAGACCTTTTCTCCATGGGAAGAAAAGATGGTGATATTTCAATGAAATAGAGACTAATTGAGAGGGGGAGGTGATGAAATAGAGGGTGGGTTTAAGAGGAAGAAAATGAGGGTTCAGAGGGAATTATCATGGTTTATTATCTATAATTATGGAAGCTGTCAAGAAAAAAATCAAAGTAGTAACAATCTAATATGAGGCTAGAGAGATGGTTCAGTGGTTAAGGTGCTTGCCTCCAGAAGCCTACGACCAGGGTTCAGTTACCTAGTACCAGCATAAAACAAGATGCACAAAGTGGCATATGCACCTGTAATTCATGTGCAGGGGTGAAAGGCTCTGAGCACCCTTTTTCCCCCTCTTTCTCTCTGCCTGCAAATAAAAGAAAATTTTCGACCTCACACAAGAACATAGAGCCAAGCATCACATATTCTCCTCATATGCAGTCCCTAACCAGGTTAAGCGTGAATAGTAAGAAAACCTGACAGGTGAGGAATTGGTGGGGGAGGGGAGACTTATTTACTAATTTAAACCAAAAATGAATCAATATCATAAGATCCTTCTATTCATAAAGCAAGCTCTTGAGGAAGCCATGACCATTGGCTAGTAAGAGGGGCCCTGAATAGGGTGGGAGGAAGCCTAACCCCAAAACAAATTTCTCTGGCCTGTAACTCCCTGTCCCAGTCATTGGTTACTTTCCACTCTAAGCTGTTGATTGTAGAGATCCACATGGTCCCCAAAATAAAACAGGCTCAAATAAAAGCCCTTGAATACCCACCCCAGGCAAAAGGTAAGACCCTATTGCTAAAGATACAACAAACTGTGTTCACACATTAAGAGACCCTGCTTGACCCAGAATGGAAAGCAGCTCCCATATGGTATCATATGTAGTGCTGGAAGGCATTACAGAAGCTATCAGGGAAAATTGACTAATTATATTCAGAGAGCAGAGGACAACGATATATAACACTGATGGACATTAAAAGAATGCTAACGACACTTCTATATGGTAGAGACCAGAAAGCCAAGAAGTGCTCATTTGTGCAATAGTGGAGCTAAATCTCGGTGGGTAATCAACGGCTTGCTACTTGGCTAAGAGAACCGCTCAAAGGCATGGAGCCCTTAACTAGAACTTGGATCCATGAAAAACTCTTATGGGGACTGTGACAGGTTTTGTTGTCAACTTGATCTTTTTAATTATCTTAGATAGGTCTCTGAGATGTTTACAGGAAGGCAGCCTCTCAGTAGGGGGGTAGGATATAAAGAAGCTCAAAGAAGCTAGAACTAAACATCCTTTCCAGCGTGGGCAGTGCAAGAAGAAAATTCCAGAGACTCAGGAAGCCATTAAGTCTGGGGAAAAGTTGTAAGATCCCACCCTAAGACTACATAAAGGGGAAGAAATTCTCTCCTTGGCTCTCCTGCCTGTTTGCTATTGTGTGTGTGTGTGTGTGTGTGTGTGTGTTGTTGGTGATGAGTTTCTCTGCTTGGACCTGTGAAAGGGGAGCAGCCTCTTTTGCATTCTGGAACTTCCTCTGTATCTATAGCTACAAATAAATCTTTTTCTCCCATAAACTGTGCCTGATTTGAAGATCCATCCCAGGGGCTTGTGGCTGACTGTGACAGGGACCAAGAACATGGACTACAAGGGGAAATCCCCACTAATCAGAGATCTAGAGAGAGGCTACACCTATTAGAATCTCACCAAATTAACAATGTTTGTCTCATTTAATCTACACTGATCTCACTCACTGTTGGAGATTCAGTATGTTTCAGAATGCAGCGAGAACTGTAGACAACTTAATTATACCAACAGGACCTGAGATGATGCCTGACACTCAGACAGCAGATGAACCACCTCTAAATTATGATATAGAACCCAGGCAAAACCTTTGAGGAAGTGATGAGATGAACAAGAGAGCTACCTACACAGTAAGCCAGATAAACTGTGTAAGGATAATGGAGACAGACACTGAGGATACCCAGCACAATCCAAAGCAGAACTCTGGAGACTCTTATGATCTGAACAGTAAATCAGATCTAAAACTCACCCACCATCACTTAGGGAACTGAGTTGAAGAGGGGGTGGAAAGATTGTAAGATTCATGGTGGGGAAGAATATCCAGAGCCATTGCCCTCCTTAGCAATAATACTCAAATAAAAAAAGAATATTGGCTACCTCTCATACAATCCATAACCCCCTACCCCATGGTCTGGTCCAGTAAGCCCACTGAGGAGGTCTCCCAGAGGGTTGGGAACAGGGTGAAGGGAAATGGGGTACCATCACAAGATTTGATCATATAATGTATCTATTTATTGACAATAAATATGTTAATAAAAATAAAGAAAAATAACTAAATTGTTAAAAACCTTAGTATGGATCAAATGACAAGAAAATTTAAGGGAAAGCAGTGGTCAAGAAGAAATGAAGCAATATTCCCAAAACAAATACCCAACTCAAGCAGGGTCATGAATGGTGGGCAAAAAGGGAATGTGGGGAGATGGACTGAGGTTTTTTGCATCTGGAAGGCCAAATCTGGTTTAGTATTGTGTCCTCAAGTTCCACAAGGTCTACACCAGGCAGAGTGACTGAAGGAATAGGTAGCCCATCCCAGAGAGCATAGTAGTGACAGTGGGTTAAGCTTACTGCCTCTGCTTCATTCAGTTCAGGGATGTTCCTCCCAGATATCGACTGCAAACGTCTCCCATGCCACACATATGTCTGCTCTGAAATATACCCTAGGCAGTATTCTCATACCCTACCCTGATTTTATCTAATTTTTATTTCAAATTAAAGTTGCTTCATTAAAACAATTATTTTTTAAATAAATAAGTAAATAAATAAGTAAATCAACCACAAAACACCAGCAAAAACATCCTTGAAATTTCTTACAACTGGAAAGCCTTCATATGAGTAAGAAAAGGGACGGATCATGAGGAAGGATGCAGCACAGGGATTGAGCAGGAAGAAGGAAAGGTGAAAAGTGGCTGAGCTTGACCCAAGTAACAAGAAGTGAGGGAATGAACAGTGAGTTGTAGCTCCTGTGCCAGGTCCTTCCCCCTCACTATTGTAGTGGGTCTTCACTGCAGTGATAGGAAGGGAATTATTCCCAAGGTTAGGAGGCTCTGTCTGGTAATGACCTACTTGCTGAAAAGAATTTTGAAGAGATATTGGGTATTCAGTGGTAAGAAAGAGGGAAATCCCAAACAATCTCACCGAACTGGCTTTTATAGCAGACACACTAATGAAAAGATTCACTAGCTCATTAATTCCATAAACAGATTAATCCATTTATAAGTTAAGAGTCTTAATTACTTCTCAAAGGCCCCATTTGGTCCCATTTTTTTTTGAGACAGGTTCTCATTCTAGCCCAAGCTGACCTGGAAATTACTCAGTAGCCCCAGGCTAGCCTCAAACTCTTAGTGACCCTCCTACCTCAGCATCCTGAGTGCTGGAATTATAGGCATGAATGACTATATTCAGCTTTGATCCCACCTCTTGATATCTCATAATTAAGACAAATTTTATCATGAGTTTCAGAGGGAACAAATCACATTTAAAAACCAGAAGTTAAAAAGTGTATAAGTAGAGTAGATCCTAACTCTCTGACCTGCACATCTCTTCTCTGTTTTGAATACCCATTGTTTGCAGGTTAGTGTCTGACATCATTTTCTCTTGGGGAAAAGTCACTTTTACCTGCTTTTTCATGTAGCAGATACCAGGTATGGAGACAGGCATGCGAACCATGTAATTTATGGAATGGTCCTGGAGGATGGCTATTTGGGTAATGGGGGGGGGATGTTTCTAGTAGTCTTGAATCCATAGACAGCTTTTGCTATTTACTGCATAGCTTGTCCCTAGTCTAGAAAGCATGCCTCGACCAACTATCAATATGACCGTGTTGATTGCTCCTACCTGTGGATCATTTCTTCCTGGTCCAAACATTCATCACATACTGTTTATGTTCCATATCAACACTTTTTTCAAAATACAAAGGGTAAATATATTGTGCAATTTTTAAACTACCTTCCATATAAAAATTTACTGGATATATTGTATTCCAAGATGAAGAGAAGCCTGGATATTTCCCACTGCTTCTCAGATGTGCCAGAATTACAATTTATTTAGGGCAAATCATTTTAGGTTATACTTGATTAAAATTTAAACTTAATTTTCTAATCAGAAAATTAAAAATAATATTGAACTTCACTCTATGTTTCTCAAGAAAGTAGATTTCAGAGGAAGATATATGTGAATTTTTAAATCCTATGCTCGATTTTGACCAGTAGTATGACTTTGGATGAGCTAATTAAGTCCTCTGCTTCATGGGATAAAATGGGAATTATCATATTTACTTGACAGGCTTTCATTGTGAAAATGAAAGAGGCCATGTGTAAAGCATTTGGAGAATTTCTTACTAGAAGCAGATACAAAAATATTACCTGCTATTTTGTTCTATCCTATTCCTACCCTTTTGTCTGGAAGGAGGCCCTAGGAAGTAGATAATAAATGTAAAAAGTTATGTGGAGTTCAACAAATACAATCACCAGCTCTAGATTTTTACTGTACTAAAGTTTTGGTCCCAGAGTTAGCATATAATTCAGAACAAACAACCAAAGGGAAGTAAAAATTCAACTCAGATCCTGTTTGTTTCTGGGAAAGAATTGTGTGTCTTATTAAATACTAACTATTGTGGGATTTTCTCCAGAAAATGATTGGTTGAATTAGGTAGCAAGGGAGTAAGAACTGAATAGAGCCAGGGAAACAGCTGGGTCTGGATGGCGGCAACACGCTTCCAGCTCTTGCTGATTCATTTCACCAGCAGTTTTTACTTAAGAGAACCATCCATAATGCATGGCTACAGGACTACATAGATAGCAAATCACCCAAACTGTGAGCATTATAAGCATTGCACATTTCCAATTCTAGGAAACTCTATGAGGAGTTACTTATAATTTTTCTAGCAAGAGCATGAAAACAAAAGAAATTTAGCTATTCAAACCAACATGGACAAGTGAGATGACATACTGGTTTTGGGTACATCTCCCTCATCCTACAATAGGAATCAGCTTTCATTTACTTAGTCTACAAACATGGTCCAGACATGAGGATAAGTATTGGAGATTCAGAGTATAAACTAGATTCTCATGATTCTTGCTCTCATTGAACTGGCAGCCTAATGAATTCAATAGATATGTCACTAAAAAGAAGTAAGTATTTTTCAATTGATTGAAAATGCTGTATGGATGTGAAACATTAGGTACTTGCTTTGAGGTGTCTGCAAAGGCCTGTTAGTAGAGTTCAAATGAAAGCTGAAACTACACAATGAATAGGAGCTGGCATGTAATAGGCCAACGTGAGGATACCCAAGTCAGCATGTGAAGGCTCAGGAAGGAAAATGGCTGGGCTTGCTCTGAGATTCCCAGAGGAAGCCAACATGGATAAAGAAATACAAGCAAGGAAAAGCGGTATGCATAGAAACTTGGAGACAAAAGCAGGGGCTAGTGGGCCATACACAGAATGTGGCTTTTATTCTAAGTTTAATATCATAGTATTTATGGATATGAGTACACTACTGAAACGTGTACCCAAATTTTTAATTTTGAAAGATTACTCTGGATGCTTGGGGCTGATACACCTGAGTAAGGAGAGCAAAGGATGATTCACAGCTAATGAGTAGGCTTTTTACCAAGATAGTCACAGCACACTGGCTGTGGTGGGGAGGCAGGTAAGAGATGACAGTAATGATGATGTTGAAGAAGAGAAGTAGAAGGAGGGATATACACTGGGGTAGAATTGGCATGGCTGATGATTAGATGACCACAAGGGGCAATCCACATCTAGTGGGAATCGATGTCTTTTACTTACTTTTCCTTATTTAGGCTTTTTGAGATCCGTGCCATCTTTGTCCTGGAATGATCCATACTATACTGTGCCTTTTATCATACTTGATTGGCTTCATGATGACTTTTGAGCCCCTTTGTGTAAAAAGCACAGGGTTGAGAGAAAGGTTATTCAAACTGAGGAAAACAAGAGTGTGCATAGTCACTCACTGAATATTTGCCTTACTTCTCATTTGAAGTTCACAATAACACTGAACAAAAGGCCAAGTAAATGAATTCTTAGTTTACAGGTGAGGAAATTGAAGTGAAATGGCAAGTCCATGATCAATATTTGATTTCAGGCCTTTACGTATATTTAGACTCACCACTATGTGATTGCTGTGTTACCTGCACCTGGCCTGCAACATTTTCTGACAGGATGGTATCATGCCATGGCACTAGTCCTAAGTCAATTAATTTCTTTTCTTTTTGGAAGCAACATTGCATTTACTTCCCAAAGTGGACTTTGTAAACACTATTTCCAGGAGACACGCTTCTAAAAAAATATTAGTAAAAGTTTCTGTTTACTCTATTACTATCCTAGAAACTGTAGTCAGCATCAGCAGATATTGACTCATAGAAAAGAAAGCTATTATGGAGCTTATGTGAGCATATGCCTTATAGTTTTGCGGGTGACATACTTAACTGGCACACCTGAGTGTGCTGTGGAAAACTCTGGTGTGCTTATCTATGTACCTACTCTGTCCTGTATTATTTATGTGATGCTTACAAATTGATTTAATTTTCTTTAGGCTTATTCATACAGTGAGGAAAATCACACCTGCCTCAGAAGGGAGGATACATCAACGACTTCCATAATGGCCACCATACAAGCGAGGCACAGAGGAACCCATCTGCCAGCAGTTATGCTCCCTTGCTCTTTCACACTGTTTTCTATTCCTCTTTGTTATTAGGCAGGTAATTTTAAAAGGTGAGGTTCATAAGAAAGAATCATGCTGCTTAGATCTCACAAAGTAAAAAGGCCTTTCTATTCTGTTATAACACAAATTTTCAATAAGACTAAATACTAAGTGATGAGGATATAATGGAAAATGATAATAAATATAAAGATCCCTGCTTTTTAAAGATTTGTTTTTATTTACTGATTTGCAAGAAAAGAGAAAGAGAGAAAGAAAGAAAGAAGGAAAGAAAGAAAGAAGGAAGGAAGGAAGAAAAAGAAAGAAAGAAAGAAAGAAAGAAAGAAAGAAAGAAAAAAAGAAAGAAAGAAAGAAAGAAAGAGAGAAAGAAAGAAAAGATGACATGCCAGGGCCTATTGCCACTATAAATGAATCCAGATTTATAAGGCTTTGCAAACAAGTGCCTTTAACTGCTGAGCCACTTCCCAAACACAAGATCATTCTTTGATGTGTTGATTTTAACAGATTTTTCAGCACAAATAAATAAATAATTTGGCCTATATATAAACAGAAATTACTCCAATATTTTCTTTTTCAAAAGATTAGAACTTTATTATAGTTAGAAATTTCTAGGCAAAATATAAATGTATGAATTCCACAGGCTCTTAGATTAAGAATGATTCACTTGACTTTAAGCAGTGGGGATATGTGTGTGTGTGTGTGTGTGTGTGTGTGTGTGTGTGTGTGTGTGTGTCTGTGTGTGTGTGTGTGTATGTGTGCGTGCTTTCGTGCTTGCATGCCTGTGTGTGTATGCACGCACTCACATACAACTTTGCTAGGTATCTAACCTAGGGTCTCATGCAAACTAAGTGTGTTGGTTAAGTTTTGTTATCAACTTGATCTTTTGAGTAATCTTGGGTAGGTCTCTGAGGATGTTCACAGGAAGGCAGCCCTCTCAGTAGAGGGCAGGATATAAGAAAGGTCAGAGTAGCTAGAAATGAACATTCCTTCCTGGAAACGCAGTGCAGGAAGACAATTCCAGAGACTCAGGAAGCCAACAAGTGTGGGATAGGGTTGCAAGACTCCACCCTAAAGCTATATAAAGGGAAAATAAATGTTTCTCTTCCCCATATATTGTCTTTCTTGGGGACAGGGAGGAGTGAACTGGCGGTCCCATCATAAGATATGCTCATACAATATATCTAATTATGGATAATAAAGATATTAAAAGTTAATTAAAAATACATGGATTTAGGACTAGAGATATGGCTCACTAGTTAAGGTACTTGCCTGTAAAGAAGAAAGACATGAGTTAAGTTACCCAGTACCCATGTAAAGCCAGATGCACAAAGTGGTGCATGCATCTGGAATGTGTTTTCAGTGGCTGGAGGCCCTGGTGTGTCCATTCTCTCTCTCTCTCTCCCTCTCTCTCTGTCTCTGTCTCTCTCTCTCCCTCTGTCTCTCAGATAAAAAAATATTTTTACAATATATAAAAAAATTTAACCAGAACAGCCCATTAAACTCTGCTTACAACATTGTAAAGCTTCTCTAATCCAAAATTCAAAATCCTTCAACATTCCATCCACAAATCATTTCAAAAAAAAAAAAAACAAAACTCAAAACCACATGGTCAGGTTTATTGTTCATTATATATATGGCCTCACTTCTTTGTAACAACTTTCTGTAGCTGTTTCATTTTAGTACATTGCACCTGAGCAGAGGAGCTTATGGAAAGAAAGAGGTTAGTTCTGGATTATAGTTTCAAGGTTAAGTTTTCATCATGGCAGGGAAGCTTGTTAGGAGCAGTCAACAGGGAGTCATCTCCAGATGAGCATGAAGGAATTAGATAGAATGAGCTAGATAAGTAAGGCAAATAAGGCTGGGCTATATCACCCCAAGACCCTGCCCCAATGACATACCTCCTCTAGAGAAGGTACAGCTTTCAATGTACCACCATCTGGGAATAGAGAAAAAGGCCTAACCACAAAAACATGAGGCTTTGGGTTCATTTTACATTCAGACCACCACAGGCCTTTTGGGAAATGATTACACCATGAAGACTGCCCACTTGAATTGAATGATGCCCTATTGAAAGTTTGGACACAATAGTTTAGCCCTCCTCAATTATATGCCTTTCAGTCCTTCGTTAGTAACACAATATTAAAGATTCTGAACAGGTTCAAACAGAGAAGTGAAAAAAACTTTTTATGGAATTCCTTTGTTGACACTAGCCAGTTATAAAGTAAGCACATGCTTAGGTAGTCAAGAGCAGCAGCTCACGGGACAAAGAGAATTCTTTACTTTTATAACCTTTTAAGAGGAAGGGTCTGTAACTAGAGAGAAGGCCTTGCTATAGGACAGACATTATTCCATTTGCAAGTGTTAAGTGCTAAGAGAAAGCACTGAATATATTGAATATAAATCTTTCTCTCTCTGCCCCTCTCTCTGTCTCTCTCTCTCTCACACATACACATCACACACACACACACACACACACACACACACACACACACACACACACACACAAACACACAAAGACGGGCCCACATGGGTAAAAGGCATCACCAGAAGTCAGTATCATGCTCATGAGCCTCCAGAACTATGAGCTAAATGATCCTTTCTTCAATTATTTTAGTAAAGGAAAACGAAACTAAAACTCCACCTTTATGTGATGGGTTAAAGGGTAGATACCTGACCAAAAGTAATTAAACCAGATTCTATTTGTTTTCAGAAACTTTAAAACAGATCAGTGTTGGATAGATGTCTGATTATTAGCTCAATGAAATTTCATAGGAAACTTACCCTCTGAGAAAGAAAAAAAGAGGTAAACAGAGGTAAAATGCAAACTGAAGGCACAAATTTTGGTGCTTAGTATAGTCCTTCAAAAGCCAAATGCCTTTGGATTCATTAGACCCACAATTGTTTCTATAAAGTTGTAATTTTTAAATTAACTTCCTGAGGTTTGCTTAAGATAGTTCAAATTGAACTCAAAATATGTCTATCATTCATTTTGCACTATATTCTCCTAAGATAAATAATTTTGTTTTTAATACCTTTATTATGAATATGTATATACATTGTATGAGCAAATCTTATGAAAGTGTTCCCATTTCCCTCCTCTCTGTCCCCTACCCACTGGGGTACTTCCTAAGCGCACATACTGGATCTATCCATAGGACAGGGTAATAAGAACTGCACCAGAGGTAGCCAGTTATTCTTTCCCTTTTTTTTCTTCCCTCTTGTGTATTGTTGTTGAGGGGGGCAATGTCTCTGGATATTCTCCCCCACTATGGCTCTTAAATTCTATCCACCCCCTCTTCCACTCAATTCCCTGAGTCATAGTGGGTGAGTTTTGAGTCAGCTTTATTGTTGAGATCTTAAGTATCTCTGGACCTTTGCCCTGGGTTGGGTTGGGTATTGTTGTTTCTGTCTCCATTGACCTTTAATGGGTTATCAGATTTGCTGTGGTGATTGGTCTCCTGTTTGTTTCCTCACTTTCTCATAGGTTTCATTTGGGCCCTGTGTGAAGGCTATGTGTGGCTTGTCTCCTGACAGGATGTTAGCCATGGGATACCGAAGGTTTGTTCAGGAATTTTTCCCCTATTCCTATATCACAGATAGTTCCCCCAATTTTTTCTTCCAGGATTTTCAGAGTTTCAGGACTTAGGTTGAGGTCTTTGATCCATTTGGAGTTTATTTTTGTGCATGGTGAGAGGAGAGGGTCTAGTTTCATTTTCTTGCAAGTATTTATCCAATTTATCCAGAACCATCTGTTAAAAATGCTATCTTTATGCCAGTTAACATTGTTGCCATCTCTGTCAAATATGAGGTAACTATAGATGCTTGAGTTTAGTGCAGGGTATTCAATTCTTATTTATTATAGAATAAATATTATTATTCTTCTGTACCACTGGTCTATCTGTCTATTTTTGTGCTAGTACCATGCAGTGTTTATTACAATGGCTTTGTAGTATATCTTTAGGTCAGGTATGGTGATACCGCCTGAAGTGCTTCTTTTACTGAGGATGGTTTTGTATATCTGAGGCCTTTTGACAATCTAAATGAATTTGGAAATTATTTTTCTATGTCTGCAAAGAATAAAGGTGGTATTTTTATTGGTATTGCACCAAATCTATATACAGCTTTTGGAAGTATTGCCATTTTCACGATATTAATTCTACCTATCCAGGAGCATGGGAGTTCGTTACATCTTTTCACATCATCCTCAATTTCCTTCTCAAGAGTTTTTATGTTTTCATTATACAAGTCTTTCACCTCCTTAGTGTTATTTCAAGGTATTTGATTTTATGTGTGGATATTGAAAATGGGACAGTTTCACTGGATGCTTGTTCTGTATGCATGTAATATGCATGCTGGAATGCTACTGATTTTTGTGTGTTAATGTTGTGTTGCCACTTTGTTGAAGGAATTTATTATATTTAGGAGTATATTGATACTATTCTTCAGGTCTATTATGTATAGGATCATGTCATCTCTAAAAAGGGATAGTTTTACTTCTTCCTATCCAATTTGTATCCCTTTTAAAGT
Source organism: Zapus hudsonius (assembly GCA_004024765.1). Taxonomy (NCBI): domain Eukaryota; kingdom Metazoa; phylum Chordata; class Mammalia; order Rodentia; family Dipodidae; genus Zapus; species Zapus hudsonius. The sequence continues at coordinate 44,651 of PVHP010008730.1, forward strand.
CTTTCTCCTGTCTTATTGCATCAGCTAGAACTTCAAGGACTATGTTTAAGAGCAGTGGTGAAAGTCATCCGTTTTGTTCCCTAATTTAGCGGAAACTCCTTGAGTCTTTCCCCATTGAGTATTATTTGGGCTTTAGGAGTTCTATATATAGCCTTAATTATATTGAGGTATAGGCTCTCTATTCCAAGTCTTTCAAGTGTTTTGATCATGAAGTGGTGTTGAATATTGTTAAAGGCTTTCTCTAAATCGATTGAGATGACCATGTGGATTTTTTGTTTAAGTTTATTAATGTGGTAAATTATGCTGATTGATTTCCATAAGTTAAATCATCCCTGCATTCCTGGGATGAAGCCTATCTGGTCAAGGTAGATAATACTTTTAATATGTTGTTAAATACAATTTGCAAGGATATTTTTTCAAAATTTTTGCATCTAAGTTCATCAGAGATATCCATAGTTTCCTTTTTGGATTTATCTTTGTCTGGTTTTGGTATTAGAGTGATGCAATATTCATAGAACAAGTTTAGAAGTATTCCTAACCACAGCCATTCAATCAACACAGGATAGGCCAATGAGACAGAAACCAAGGATTTTCGACACAAGGACCCCTAAGCTCGCAACATTAAAGCAGCCTTAATACTCACCCACCACGACTCAGGGAACTGAGCGGAAGAGGGGGTGGAAAGATTGTGAGAGCCGTGGTGGGGGAGACGGTCCAGAGGCATGCCACCCATCAATAACAACACACTTGGGCCAGGAGAACCGGCTAAGTACTAGGCTATCCAGGGTCCCTTGCCACAAGGACTAATACAGACAGCCCACGGAGGAGGATATCCAACTGATCAGGGATGGGGAGGGGGGGAATTCGGGAATTCGGGATAACAACTCATGGTTTGCCCATTAAATAATGTAACTCATTATGGACAATAAATATATATGTTTTATAAAAAAAGAAGTATTCCCTATTCTCTGATTGCTCTAAAAAGCTTCAGAAAGGGTGGGTGGTTTGAGTTCTGTGATGAAGGTTTGGTAGAATTCAGCTGAGAATCCATCAGGACCTGGATTTTTCATTCTGGGGAGGTATTTGGTTACATTATCAATTTAGATCAATGTAATAGGTTTATATAGGAGATTTATCTGCTTTGGGTTTAGTTTTGGTAGGTGTTAAGAGTCTAAGAATTTGTCCGTTTCTTCCAGATTCTCCAATTTTGTGGAATAGAGGTTTAGGAAGTATGTCCTGATGATTCTTCCAATTTCATTGGTATCTGTTATGAGCTTTCCTTTTTCATTTCTGATTTTGTTGATTTGGAATTTTTTGTTGTTGTTGTTGTTTGGTTATATTGGCCAGGGCTTTGTGAATCTTATTTATTTTTTCAAAGAACCAGCTCTTTGTTTCATCAACTTTTGAAATCATTTTCTTAGTTTCTAATTCATTGATTTTTACTCTGATCTTAATTATTTCTTTTTATCTTGAGCTCCTAGAGTTGGATTGTTCCAGTTTTTCCAAGGCCTTTACCTAGTTAGTTAGGTTATTAATTTGGGACCTCTCTGACTTTACTATAAAGGCATTCAGTGCTATAAATTTTACCCTTAGGACTGCCTTCATTGTGTCCCACAGGTTCTGGGATGATGTATTTTCATTATTGTTTACTTCAGGAAATTTTTCAGTTTCCAAATTAATTTCTTGAAAGACCCATTCATTGTTTAATAGCATATTGTTCAATCTCAAATAGTTCATGTGATTTATATTTGTTATTCCATTGCTTATTTCCAGCTTTAATGCATTGTTATCTGATATGATGCAGGGTACCACCTCAATCTTCTTGAATATGTTGAGGCATGTTTTATGTCCTAATATGTGGTCTGTTTTGGAGAAGCTTCCATGAGCTGCTGAGAAGAATTTGTATTCTGTAGAGTTGGGATGGAATATTCTGTGTATTCCTGTTAGATCTACCTGATCTATAGTGTTTTTGAGTTGTATTATTTCCCTGTTGAGCTTCTGTTTAGATGATCTGTCTAAAGATGATAATGGCACATTAAAGTCTCCAAATATGAGGTCCCTGCTTCTGCTGAGTTCCTGGGTGAAACCAACCTTTCACCTGAACATGGGCAGATCATAATGCAAGAAGAACATATAGGCAGAAAGCCCCACACCAAGTTCACCTAGCCTGCTATGAAAGTCCAAAATGAAAATATCAAAGTAAGAGCACAGATGCAAGCCCAGGAGGAGATGACAACATGTTCAGGACATTTCTGCTTGGATTCCATATCCAAATTATTAATGAAAATGGAAGCAAAAATTGATAATGTAAGTGGAAATGTGCAGAATCAGCTCACAACCTTTGCCACAAGGTTGAATACAATGGAAGAAAAACAGATGGACTTTGTTAGAATAGTACATGAATTAAAGTCAAACCAGCAATCAGAGGAACTCAAGAATCATCTGACTACACTAAATGAAGACATAAATAAATATAAGAATGTGTACCAGGAAGCTTTAAGTAAGACAACCTTTGAAATAAAAATGCAACTCAACAGAGACGGAGACCATGCAAAAAGCTCCATTGGGAAACCAAAACCAAATGGAGATATTTAAAACATCTCTAGAATCCCTCACTACAAGAGTATATAACCTGGAGGATAGAACCTCAGCCATGGAAGACAAAGCAGAAAAAAAGAGATCGAGATTAAAAAAAAAAAAAAAACTTGAGTAAGTTCATAAAAGCATGTGAACAAAATATGAGGGAACTATAGGATACCCTTAAATGACCAAACCTCCAGATCATGAGGATAACAGAGGGAAGAAACCCAGGCCAAAGGCATACAGAACATATTCAACAAAATTATTGAGAAAAATTTCCCCAATCAAGCAAAAGAAAATCCCATCCAGATACAAGAAGCACAGGACACCAAACAGGCAGGACCAAAGAAGAAACATCCCAAGACACATTGTAGTTAAAACCCTAAACTATGAAAGCAAAGAGACGGTTCTAAAAGCAGCAAGAACAAAACAACAAATCACATATAAAGGCATACCCATCAGAGTTATGCCAGACTTCTCCTTGGAAACCACAAAAGCAAGAAGGGCTTTGAATGATATATTTCAAAGCTTAAATCACTTTGGATTCAACCCAAACTATTGTACCCTGCAATAGTAACCCTCATAATAGACAGAGAAAGGAAAATATTTCAAGATAAAAGCCAACTCTGTAATTATATGGACACTAAACCAAACCTATTCAGAATTCTCCACAACATATTCTACATAGAAGAGCCAAGCAACCAACCCCAAGAGCCATCCAGAAGTTAAACACAATAAGCTAGTGGAAACAAAATAACAAGAGAGGCATCAGATCTCATAAACCCTACACTACAGCAGGAATTGAGTCAAGCCTCACAGTTTTACACTGGGCTTCTTCTACACAATAATTTTAAGACCTTCAGAAGGCAAAAAGTTGATAGAAAATAATGAATTAATGTTTTCTCATATCTACCTATTATTGTTCTTAAATGAAAGCAGAAGAGTAAGAAGAAATGATACTGGATTGAGTACTAACAAAATAGAGATTTTGGTACAAACTCTGCAAATAGCTACTGTATAAACTTGGCTTTTTTCTATTTCTCTGAGTTTTACCTTTTGTTCTGGAAAATGTGATGATTTGATTACAAAATTTCTAATGTCACTTCCAGATTTAACACTTTTTAAAGTGATGAAATCATTGAAGGAGTCACAATTTAATGAAAATTATAGAAAACAAGCGTGTGGAGCTTGAAAGTAAAATCTTAATGTGTGTTTAAGCCTAATACTTCATCCCCACCTGGAGGTTTCTTATGGAAGTGGTGAGTTATTGGGGTGGGTCATTGGATTTCATAGTTAGCCTTGCTTGCTAGCCAGTCCACTGTTTCTACTTATTTCCTGTTTCCTTGTGGTATGATGTTTGCTTTTCTGCTCTTGCCATGCTCTGCCCCTCCTTCCATCATGATGAAATTTTCCCTCAAAACTGTAAGCCATAAATGCATACATTATGCCCAACAAACTGCATTATAAGCAGTTTTAAAGGGTTGTTCCTATATGTTAATGCTACTCTCACTTTTGGCCAGAGAAACTTGTCTTTTCAGGTGAAAGTTACCATTGGGATGACTCTACAGGAAGTATAGTGCTGAGAAGAAGGTACAGTGGGAGTGTTCAGCACTAAGATATCTCTGTCACACCTTCCAAGGCTCAGGGTCCATTGCTGAAGAGGTGGTATATTGAGTGTAAGAGCCAAAGGAAGGGTAGGAGTGTTTACAATGTAATCTTCCAAACACAAAATGACCTTGATATTCATGACATCATAGTGCCTGATAATACATACACAAGACTTTCATAATAGGAGGAAAAGATGATGACATCAAAATAAAATAGAGACTAATTTTGAGGGGTAGGGGATAGGATGGAGTGTTGATTTGAAAGAGGAAAAGTAGGAATGGGGAGAAAATTATCATGGTTTCGTGTTTATAACTATGGAACCGGCCAATAAAAAGTTTAAAAAATACCCTGTAAGTCAGAAATAAACCTTTTCCTTCCTTATGCTACTTCTGGTTGGGTTTTTTCTCTGCCCAACCAAGAAAGTAACTGCTACAGAGTTCCATGGGGAAAATTAAAATTATTATAGAAAAGACAGAAATGAACATCTAATGTTTATTAATAGAGAGTTTTGTTGTTGTTTTGATGATAGTTCTTATCCTGATTAGAGAAAATGTTTTTTTTTAATATTTACTGAGAGAGAGATAGAAAGAAAGAAAAATAGAGAAAGAGAAAGAATCATGCATGTACCATTTTGTGCATCGGCTTTACATGCATACTGGGGAATCAAACCTGGGCTCTCAGTCTTTGTAACAAGTTCCTTAACTACTAAACCATCTCTAGCCCAACTGAGGCTCATTTTAAAGGAGACCTTTTTACTACATTGAATGCTAAAATATAATGGAAATAAATAAGTTGATTTCAGAATATATATGTCTTCAAAATGGCTTATTCCAAACAAATCATATAGAGGTGGCTTTTACTGATGATTTTTTAAAATATATTGTGTGGTCATAGAATTGAATGAAATAAATATAAATATCTTTTTTAGTCCCCACTTTCTTTCTTCCCCATTATCCATCTGTTGCCTATTTTCCAGACTGAACTTCACAGTGCTTGAGGGCAGAAGACAGATGATCAAAAAGGCAGTGGCAAAACAATATGGCAAGTGCCACAGGCATCAATATGCAGGCGAATGTTTAACAGCTGGCTCTGAACCCAGAGAGGGTGCTTTGATTTGTAGTTCCTGCCATTTTCTTTGTGTAAATACTCCCACTGTGACTGATTTCAAGAAAACGACATAGTGGTTGAAAATTCTAGAATATTACTAGAAATCAGCGCTTACAAAGTAGTATGACTCAGCTCTAGCACACCACTAAATTAGCGAAGTGATTTAGAAACTCCCTTATAATTCTCCCAGGAGGAAGTAAGCTTCAGAGGCCTAGAATAATAAATAGATTTGGGTAGGTAGGAGACTAACTTGATAGAATGTAATTCTTGGTTTGTGGTGGGAAACTACAGCAGATAAGCAACATAGGGAAAGATGATGAAGGACCTGGTAGGATTGTAATAATGAGTTGGCTTTATATTGAGAATAGTAGGAACCCGGAATATAGTAAGTTTCTTTGTAAGGAAGACAAATAAATTATTTATCTTGACCCACTCTTGCATGCTCATACCCCAGACCCTATGCAAGGTCAGGTGAGGGAGCTGTGACTTGGCTCCCCACGAGCCCATGCTCCCTACAACCTGCCCACTGACCCTGGGTTTCAGGCCATGTAAGCAAGCCCACCGCTTGGTGCCAGAGCAGCCTGTGCTCCCTCTGCTCAGCCCATTAATCCCTTGACCCCCTGTGGGGCTAGGTTTGGGACCTGTTCCAGACATCCCACTCCCCCTTGCATGCTTGGACCCCTGACCCTATGCAAGGCCAGGTGAGGGAGCTGTGCCTTGGCTCCCGACCAGCCAGTGTGCCACATGACTCTGACCACTCACCCTGGGTTCCAGGCCAGGTAAGCAAGCCTGCTGCTTTGCTCCACACCAGCTTGCTTATACATGGCTCCGCTCATTAAACCATTAACCTCAGGTGAGGCTAGGATGGTGACCTGCACCCTGACTTCCCACCCACCCATGCACACTCGGACCTTCTAAACCAAGGAAGGCCAGGTGAGGGTGCTGTGCCTTGGCTCCCCACCAGCCAGTGCACCCCATTAGCCCTCCCACTGATCACAGGTTCCAAACAAGATCCAGACCCAGCCAGCTAATGATGCTGAAGGTTTTAACACCCCCCACAGGGCTTGACACCAGAGGAATCAGGAACATGCCAAAATATCACCAGTCTTCGCTGAAATCTCATGTGAGGTCCCCACTTCTGCTGAGGGCCTGGAATAAACCAGTCTCTTATTTGAACATGTGTAGATCACAACACAAGAAGAACACACAGGTGCAGTGCCCCACAGCAAGTTTGCCTAGCCTCACTATGGAAGTCCACAACAAAAATATCAAAGAAAGAGCACAGATGCAAGCCCAGGAAGAGATGACAACATGTTCAGGACATCTCTTCATGGATTCTATATTCAGATTATTAATAGAATTGGAAGCAAAATTGATAATGTAAGTGGAAATGTGCAGAATCAGCTCACAAGCTTTGCCACCAGGCTTAATACAATGGAGGAAAAACCTATGGACTTTATGAACTAAAGGCCAACCAGCAAACAGAGTAGCTCAAGAATCGGTTGGCTAAACTAAATGAAGACATAAACAAAAACAAGAATATGTAACAGGAAGCTTTAAGTAAAACAACCTTTGAAATGAAAATTCAACTCAACAAAGAGATGGAGACCATGCAAAAAGCTCTATTAGAAAACCAAAATCAAATGCAGATATTTAAATCATCTCTAGAATCCCTTACTACCAGAGTATATAACCTTGTAGGCAGAACATCAGAAATGGAAGACAAAGCAGAAGAAAGAGATCGTGGTAACAAAACCTTGGATAAGTTCAAAAAGCATGTGAACAAAATACGAAGGAACTATGGGACACCATTAAACACCCAAACCTCCAGATCATGGGGATACCAGCATGGGTAGAAATTCAGGCCAAATGCATAGAGAACATATTCAACAAAATTATTGAGGAAAATTTCCCCATTCTAACAAAAGAGAATCCTATCCAGATACAAGAAGCACACAGAACACCAAACAGGCAGGACCAAAGAAGAAGCTCTCCAAGACACATTATAGTTAAAACCCTAAAGACTGAAAGCAAGGAGAGGGTTCTAAAAGCAGCAAGAGCAAAACAATGAATCATAAATAAAGGTATACCCATCAGAGTTACATCAGACTTCATGGAAACCATGAAAGAAAGAAGGGCCTGGAATGGTGGACTTCATAGCTTAAATCACTTTGGCTTTCAACCCGAACTATTGTGCCCTCCCTCATAATAGATGGAGAAAGGAAAATATTTCAAGATAAAAGCCAGCTCTACAATTATATGGACACTAAATCAAACCAGCTGAGATTTCTCCATGACATATTCTGCACAGAAGAACCAAGTAATCAACCCCAAGAGCCACCCTGAAGGTAGA
>PVHP010008731.1:0-52417 GCA_004024765.1 Zapus hudsonius
TTGCAGTTAGAACACTGCCTGCTTCCAGAGGCAGCAGAACAGCTGGGTCACCCATTTGGATGAGGGATTACTCTTCAGTATTTATAGTAACACCCATTTCACCAAGTGGAGCTCAGGAGAAAGAAAAAACAAACAGCCGACTTTCCTTATCACAGGTAACTGTTTTCTTTTGTACTAAATTTCCTTTCCTATGGCTTTCACCAGCTTCAGATTCGAAAGCTCATTTCGCCACTCAGGGGACACTTAAAAGCAGCCAAATCAATGCACCCATGAAAAATTTAATTTTAAAAATGCAAAGCTTTGCTTTAAAAAAAAACACCTGTAGAAGAATTAAGCAAAATATTGGGGAATAAACACAAACACGTAAACACACCAAAGACCAAACAGAGACTATGTTTGAAGGAAGACATGCATAAATATGTGTGTCTTCTCTCAGGGATATTAATGAAATGGTTAATTCTGTTGTCATGGCAACAAAGAACAGCTGTGATAAAAAGCTAAAGGTCTATACATAATGCCCAGTACAAGGTCTCTAATTCTAAAGCTGATTTTCTTAGCTACAATAGAAGTGATGTTTTCAATATCATCCCAAGCATTCACAGCCAATCCTTCTAGCTAATCCAATAAATAAACCAGTAGCATAAAAAGAAGTAAATATATATTTGCACATTATAAGCCTTGTAAAAGAAGTTTGCCTATGTTCAACCTTAAAAGGGGACATGAAAAGTAAACACAAAATAAAGCCCAATTCTGAATGCAATCTAAAAATATATAAATAGAATATGTTCAAATGGGCTATCTTGATAATTATCAAATGCATTATTATCCAGCCTCTTGGCTGTAATGTACTTAAGATAACAACATCACCGGTACAATAGCTGAAATAATTCAATTTTTAAAACTCAGGAGAATGCAATAATGTAAGTGGCAGAATCTGTTCTGTAGGTCTATTAATGCTGTGTGTGTGAAGGAGTGTGGGGCTTGGTGAATATATTACACTAGAGTCCCAGGTTGAGGATAAGACCTGGATTTGCATCAAGACCCACAGACCTCCTCAGCTTCACTCAGAAATCTCCTTTCTCCCCTTGTCCACATCTCAGGGGCAAGGGTGGGTGATCTAGATTCTATGTGGTCTTCATCTCCACTGGTTTAGGGACACATACCTCTATCTGAACAGTCCTGTCCTTGGCATGTTCTTTTTTTTTGTCCCCCTTAATTTTTAAAAATGTTTCTTATACAAAGATGAAATGCATTTTTTTTAAAGTTTAGGTGGTTGTTATTTCTTTGACTTATTTTTTAAAAACTCTTTTGCTTGTGTGTTTGTGGTGTGCAAGCACATGTGTGTGTGTGTGTGTGTGTGTGTGTGTGTGTCTGTCTGTCTGTCTGTCTGTGGTGTATGCACATGTTTGTGCCCCATATGCTTACCTGCAGTAGTTGGAGCCTATTGTTGCTCCATTACTCGTCCACCTTTCTGTTCTTTTACCAATACTAGAACTTGGCCTGGAGAGATGGCTCAGTGGCTAAGGTGCTTGCCTATGAAGCCTAATGACTCAGGTTCAATTTCCCAAAACCCACATAAAGCCAGATGCACAGTGGTGCATGCATCTCGGGTTCAAGTTTGTTTGCAATGGCTTGAGGCCATCTCTCAGTCTGTTATTCTCTCTCTCTGCTTACAAAAATATATATAAAATTTAAAAAGTGATTGTGTTCAGTTGAATTAATTCTTTGCATTATATATGTGTGTGATATGCATGCAGGTATGTATGCATAATCACATGTGTGTGAATGTATGTAAGTCCTGTATCCATGGATATGTGTGCATACGTGTGGAGGGCATAGGTTGATGTCAGGGTCTTGGTCGCTCTCCACCTTACTTACTAATACAAGATCTCACTCTGGAGCCCAGGGTTCCTCCGTTCAGCCAGTCTAGTCAGTTTGTCCAGGAACCTCTTGTCTTTGCCTTCTGAATCCTGGATCAGAGGCATGTGCCACCACACCCAGCTTTTGCATGGGTGCTTGAGATTTGAACTCTGGTCCTCATACTTGTGTAGTAAGTGTTTTATTTACTGAGCCACCTCCCCAAATCTGGGGTGATGTTTTTAAAATAAATATTGATATATAATTTTCAGCCTATTAAATGTATACATTTTAGGCTTATTTTAAAATATGTACTCGATCATGTAATTTGACCAGTAAACCAGCAAGCCCTAGATATCTGCCTGTCTCCATCTCCCCACCTATGGGATTAAAGTACGTGCTACAATGCCTGACATTTTATGTGGGTGCAGGAGACCTGTAATCCGATCCTCATGCTTGCATGACAAACACTAACCCGATCCTCATGCTTGCATGACAAACACTAACCCATTGATCCAACTCCCTAACCCTTTCTTTGACATTTAATTTCAGCATAATAGCTTTGGGATTCATCTGTACTTTTGGTTTGTATCAGGAGTCCATTGTTTTGATTTGCCTCCAGTGCCTAAAGCCCCCAGTTCAATTCCCCAGGTCCCACATAAGCCACACCCACAAGGTGGTGGCCCTGGTGTACTCTCTCTCTCTCTCTCTCTCTCTCTCTCTCTCTCTCTCTCTCTCTCTCTCTCTCTCTCTGCTTGAAAATGAATAAATAAAATATTTAAAAAAACATTTGCTACTGTAAAAATATTAAAAAAAGAAAAATGTGAATGAAATGGGTACATAGTAGCTGAGTTTTGCATTTCTTTGGATACCATTTTTTTTAGTTATATTATTTGTTTATTGGAGCAATTATTGGCTTATTTTATAGGTTCCAATATGAACAATTCAAATAAAGTGGGATTTGTCAGAACACAGAGATGCATCTATAACACAGTTTTTCCCAGAACCAGCATGGGTTATATCTGTCCTGTGATGTCTTTGGAGAACCAGTGAATCCTTAAAGGGGAGGCACGGGGACTGACTTGCAAATATCCTTTTGTCTTGTTCTTCCTCCTCTAGGAGAGCTTATGAACAATGGTGGAATACCTGTCCTATGGTTGGCACCATCACTGTTTTCTACTTAGTGATCAGATCCCTTCACAAGTCTGTATCATTATTAATATGACTATGATCATTCCTTACGCAGATGTTATGTATATAGTGCTTGGCCATTCAAATCAAGACAAGAGAGTCATTATCCCCATAATCAAATTGGATGATTTCATCCTCCGGCTCTCATCTGCATGATATGATTAACTAACTTCCTGCGAAACATTAGCTTCCAGACATCCCATATGTCATTGTTGGTTACTGTGTTTGCTTACTTTGAGAACTCTCAGCTTTGGTTACCATGATCAAGCCTCTTTCTGATAAGGGCAAATAGAGTTATTATAAGAAATCTCAAGGAAACACAGCACCCAGCCATTCAAGTTTAAATAGAAAGGGAATCATAAATGTATGTGTACACAGGAGAATTTTTTTGGATATATTTTACAGTGACAACCTTTTAAATAGTGGAGTGCCCTTTTCTTTTTGCATGAATATCTTAAGGACAGATTGGGGGGTGGAGAACATTTATGTCTGGAGATGAAAACATGGTTTAAATTTTTCCAAAAGGTGAGAATTTTTGCAAACATTAATTTTTCTCTGATTTTTTCCCATTTTGAGAGGAAGTCATCAACTATGGGTGGAGACACATACCTTAGGTCATTTGACAATTGAGGACAAAAAAAAACAACTTTTGAGTATAATAAACAATGCAAATGTTATAATCTTTAGTTTTTCTCAATAGGAAAATGTCTCTGGGCACATGAGGAAGTGTTTTAATTGTTGGTGAGTTCCAAACTTATGGTTAACTTGAGATAATCACTTTCCAAGTAAATGAACAGAAGAAAACTACTGTTAGTCTACAGGGGAAGAGTTGTATGGGAACCTATCTGAATGTGAGTTAAGGTCCTAGGGCATGATGGGACTTCCATTGGGCTGAGTTGGCACTAAGCAAGCCAAGAACTGGTGGTAAACAAAGACTTCAAAATCCAGGAGGCTTTGTTTGTATGTAGCATCATTCACCAGTAAACCACTGTTTTCCCTGCCATCATGGAGCTTCCCCTAGAGTCTGTAAGCCAAAATAAACCCCTTTCTCCACAAGCTGCTTTTGGTCAGGTGTTTTTTTTTTTTCCAGCAACATGAAAGCTAATTACAATAAAATTGGTATGGAAAAGTAGGGCCTTGATGATAGAACCCTGATTTTGAGGCTTTGTCCTTTTGGAACTGATTTGCAGGTAGAATGTCTATGAATTTAAAACCTTGGCCTAGGAGACGCCTTGCAGTGCTGTAAGTACAGCTTGATGGATCATTCTGGTCAGAGTTGAAAGACCTGAATGCAGTAAGGACTATGGACTGTGAGGTTTGGTTTATGAGGGTGAGAAAGAACTTCAGGACTGTGCCAGAAGTGGTTTGCATGAGAGGCTTGATGTTCTGCTAGCCTGTGTCCTGAGAACTGGTGCAGAGTTGCTTTGTGTGGAAATGGACTGGTGTGAGCAGATGGAGTTGGCACAGAAAGAAAGGAAATTTGGGGGCTGAAACAGCTACCCATTCAGCTGCAATTGCTTGAGAGTTTACAGCTATTGATATTGGGCCAGGTGATCTGCATTGGGTCAGCAGGAAGAATCCAGATTCTTTTGAAGTACAAAGCCTAAATACAGAAGGAGGCTTCCGGCTCTTCAAAGTTGGCTTTGTTCCCCCTTGGATTAACAAGTTGTTAGTTCATCTGGTACTATGGAGTATAACAAATACAGGAAGAGAGGGTCATTGGATTTGCAACATAGTTTTGTTTTTTGGAAATGGCTATGGGCAGTGTGAAGTAGGTTGGATTATCTGCATGGAGGCCTGATGAAGCCATGAGAATGAACCATGGGTTGCAGTGGAGATCCAGTGGAGATGCCAGGACTATGGGATGACTGCCAAAGAAAGCTGCCAGCACCAGATGGAGTATACCTTTGGCAATGAGCAGCTGAGTGGAGGGACAGAATTGGAACTCCAGAGTCATCACTGGATAGAATGATCAAACTTGGAGACTTGTCACTGGTTAGAATTGTCAGACTTGGAGGAGTTAAAAAGCTTGATATTTGCCCTATTTGTTTTAAATCTTGTATTAGTTCAATCATTGCTATGCCCAATGCCATATTTTGTAGTATGAATGTTTATTATGTGCCATTAGGATTTTTGGTATTATTGCTCAGTTAAAAGACCTTGGATTTTGGGAATGTTTGAGCAGCATTGGGATTGATAAAAACTATGGGGGGCTTTTAAAGTTGGACTGAATGCATTGCATTTTACATCATGTATGGTTATCAGTTTATGGGGGCCAGGGGCAGAATGTGGTGATTTGAGTCAGGTGTCCTCCATGAATTTATATGTTCTAAATGCTTAATCCCCAGTTGATGGCACTTTTGGAATTGGAACCTTGGGGGTGTGTTTTTGGGATTGAGTTTATGGGTGTTCTAGCCAGCTCCCCCTTGCCAGTGTTTGGCATACTCTCCTGCTGTTGCTTTCCTTTGATGTTGGCCAGGAGGTGATGTCCACCTCTGCTCATTCCATGTTTTTCCTGCCATCCCGGAGTTTCCCCTTGAGTCTGTAACAAAGCCTTTCCTCCACAAGCTGCTTTTTGATTGGGTTCTTCATGCCAGCATCTAGAAGTTGACTACGACAGGCAGAGTATTTGCAGCCATTTTGAAAGGATCCAAAATATACTCCTGGCATTTTGTGCTATATATTTATGCAAAACTGAGTTCTCAGCATTGATAATGATAAAATCGCAATGTTGATTAATTCAGAAAAAAATGTTGAAGATGCTCAGTGTCCTATAGTATCAAATATTCAGCCCAGATTTAATGCTTCATCTAAACACAAATAGCACATTCATCTCATTAATATGCAAATTTTATTCTGTCTTTAGCTAGTGGTAGAATTAAAAGTGTACCAAAGAATTGGTTTAAGACAAATTTATGAGTTACCATCAGGAAATGTTTGATTTGCACACATATTTTGTATACCTGTCTACCCAGGTTTGTGAAAAAATTTCTTAGGCAAAAAGGGGTTATGAATAGAAAAAGTAAAAAAGCCCATTCCAATGTTTTTAAAAGAAATTAAAAAAATATTTAATTTATTTGAAAGAGAGAAAGAGGCAGATAGAGAGAATGGGCACGATAGGGCCTCCAGCTACTGCTAATGAACTCCAGACACGTGTACCATGGTATGCATCTGTCTTTACATGGGTACTGGAGAATTGAACTTGGGTCCTTCTGCTTTGCAGTCAAGAGCCTTAACTGCTGAGCCATCTCTCCAGTCCTCCAATGTGTTTTGAAGGCAGGAGTCCAAACTTACAAGATTCATCAAACAACAAGAAGTCATTCTGAGTGATGATCTCTACAGGAAGAGTGAGTTCAATCGGCCTTTGGATATGGGAGGTTTATATTCTTATGTATTTTTGGCTTTCACTCTAGAGTTCGATTCAGCTATCCTAGTGAGCTGGCCCAGGGAATACCTCTTTTCATAATACAGGGGACAGGGAGAATTCTAATCATGTAACCAACTCAACTAACTTTATTTCTAGATTTTCTGGCATAGAAGTCACCAACCAGAAGGTGTGGGAGTTCAGGGGCCTTGGTTGTTCTGTTTCTCATTGTTTGTTGTGCTTATGTAATTGTGGGTTTTGTGTGTGTGTGTGTGTGTGTGTGTGTGTGTGTGTGTGTGTGTGTGTATTAGGTAACAAGAATTTGCCTCAAAATGGGGAACTCGACATGTACTTAGTGCCACTTGGGAGGAAGTTGCATGGCAGGTGGCCCCCTCCTAGGACTCTGTCATCTCAGCTGGAGCAGCCAGGTGATTAAGCGAAGTTGACTCTATGTGACTTCTCAAGTTGTTGGATGAGAAAGACACATCTTTTTTTCCCTAAAGCAAAACATCTATTTTTGTAGTCTCTATTCTATTCTAAGGTGAGGGTACAGTGGGTTGAAAGCAATTAGTCAAATAAAAATATTTACCAAGTGTCTACTGTCTTATCCATATAACACCAGGCCCCAGGGGAATGTAAGAGTAGCAAAGAAATGTTCCTGCCCTGGAGAAACAAAACAGACAAGCTCTGCTCAGGAAGAAAACAGTTTTGCAGCTAAACCAGGGCAGGAAAGTATTGCTGTTGGATTGACAGGACAGAACTAGGGGCCAAGTGAAGGAAAGAGCAAGAAGCATGGGCTGACTTGGTAAGAGGTTATAAAACCACATTAACAGAGAAATACATTCATAGTCTCATATTCTCAGGAGCCAGGAGCACCATGGGAAGAGCGAGTAAGGCCTGATGGGATGGTCAGGGTGGTGAGCTAGTAGATCTGACCTTCAGAACTTATCCTGTGTGAAGAGGCAGGGCTTCTAGTTTTAGCTCTGGATTACTCAGCTTTTTCTATAAGTGTGTCAGTTAATGAAGATTTCAGCTAATTTCCCAGCATCCTAGAATCCCCACGAGTCCCCAACACTTCTAATGCTTGTTCAGGCCTCTTCCCCAGGTCGAATACATAAAGAACAGATCCTGCCATGAGACATGATTGTATTGAGGCTAGAGGGATAGGCTATTCAGAGGAAAATGAGAGGCTTTTCTTTAAACTAGCCTTAGTATTTGGACTGTGTGTCTGAAATTATTTATGGCAGAGATAACTCAGGTCAGGGAGAATGGATAGATTTGTATGGGAGAGGTCTTCTCCATTTGTAGACTCTCCCCAGACCCTCTGAATATCAGGGCAACCTCACAGGACTCCAGTAAGAGAAGAAACTTCTCCTTTCATTGCACAGTGGAAGTGAGGAACCAGAGTGCTCAGATCTGACTATGGTGAGCTGCAGGGTATAAAAGTGATAATATGGAGTGTTTCCTCAATGTGGTGAGACCCCAGTACTGCAGTCATGAGCACCAGTGTCTTCTCAAGCAGCAATCGATCCAGAACACAGATGGATGAGAGACCATGCTGCCTTTTGGAAACATTTGACAGTTGTATTATTCAGGGTCCTCTAAGAGAAATAGAACTGATAGAATGAACATATGTGGATAGATAGATAGACAGACAGACAGGCTTACACAATGTGGGCTGGTCAGTCCAACAATGGCTGTCTGCAGGCTGCAGAGTCTGAGAACCTGGTAGCTACTGAGTCCATGAGGCTGGATGCCTCAGCAGTCCTTGTCTGGCACTGGAGACCCAAAGGATTTCTAGATACCCATGTTGGAAGGCCGAGGAGCCTTCCAATATCCATGAAAAACAGAAGTTACAGGGTAGATGCGCTCACAGCAAGTAGCCGTATAGAAGCTGCCCACTCTAGGGTAGGTCTTCCTCTCTCAGTTAATTCTTCCTGGAAAAATCTTACAGATTCACCCAAGAAACATGTCTTTTACTTGATTCCAGATCCGAGCAAATTGATAATAAAAATTAAGTATCCCAATAATTCTCTTGTTGAAACCTGTGAAAAGGGGTGTGCTTTATAAAACGAGTTGCTTCTTAGGTAGCTTGCCAGTGAGAGTTTGTTAACTATTGGACTTAAGTTCACAACATAAATGCCATCTCACCAGTCCACATGTCTGGAGAGGCCCAAGGACATTCAAATAGGGAAAAAAATTCATACCTTAGTTAGTAGAGCTCTGATCATTCAGCATCTTTACCCTACAAACAGGCCCTGCATAAATGCAGCCTCCTTGCAATAGCTCTCTTCCTTCAGGAAGCTTTGTCATTCCTTGGATGTGGATTTTAAGCCTCTATTATATTAGAGAGCCCCAAATCTGTAATTTCCTTCCAAGGAGGCCTGCTAATTTGATAACAGCATTATCAAATACAAACACCGCCCTTCTTTGGTCTGTAGGGTACTACGTAATGAGATGCATAGAGAGGGCACAGAGAGTTGCCAAGCACATTAAAGAAGCCAATGTCCCTGACTAAAGAGGACCTTATTAATGATCTTAGTCCCAAAGGCAGAGACAAATAGAACATCTTCAGAAAGCAAGAAATGGTGACGGTGGAATCAAAGCAATCCAGATGGCCCGTAAACAGGCTAATTATGTGGAAGGCCCAGAAGCAAGTCTGAAGTTTCCTCCCCAGCTGCGGGTAGAGTCTGCCAGGTGGGCAGATGCCATCGGGCAGGCTCGGCTCGCCTTCCACAGGTCACATGCTCCACAGTAAAACTAATGCTGGCCCTGGCACGTTTCTTTGTGTAACCAAAGAATATTTCAGATTTTTATGGTTAAAAATGCAGAGGATTTATGAACCTCCACAGGATTCATCACAGAATTATTATGCGGAGGGTTTCATAGCTGGGATGGCATAATTATAGAACATTGGATATTGTGCATATACATGAAGAAATTGTCCTATGTAAGGGAAAATGATGCCAGCATATTATTACTGTTGTTGTTGGTTTGTTTTGTTTTCTTTTGAGACAGGTCTTGCTATGTAGCACTGACTGATCTGTTCCTTGTTATGTAGCTCGGGCTTGCCTCAAACTAGAAACCCTCCTGGCTCAGCCTCCCAAATGTGAGAATTACAGGTGTACACCACCACACCTGCTTTCAATATATTGTTGATTAGTTGCAATTGAGAGATAATTAGCAAAGTTTTGATGAATGATCTCATTTCACGTCAGTGTTTTCTTTACCCTCTCAGAAATATCAAGTTCAAAGCTTGCCTCTGAGGCAGGCGTGTGATGTTTGATTCATTCTTGAAGCCTTTGCCTCGGCCTATGCGATCCCCCGATGGGCACTGAGAGACGGTGGTATAATTTGTTTGGAATAATTGTGATGATTTCAGCCATGTCTGCAAAGAGTCTAGACATCCAGTTTTGAATGGAGAACAAGACAGAGAATGGAAAAGTGAAATACAGTGTCTTCATGTTTAAAACTAATAAACTGATTTGCCCATGGCTTGGATATCATCATTAAAGATAATGAGAGCTGTATTTCGAGGGAGCCCTGCTGCAGTTTCTTAGTGGGTTTTTTTTTTTTTACCATACTTAAGTTTTTCTTTCTTTCTTTTTTTTTTTTAAAGTGAGGGCTCTTTAGCTTTCTCTGTGCTTTTTATTTTTTTATTTTTTTGGTGATTGTTGATTGTTAGGATTTGCGTATGATTAAAAATGCTAGTACTTTGCAGAACTCAGGTACGATGCAGGTCTCACTTTGTAAACTGTATCCCACAGAAAGAAGCATTGCTTGTTCCTAGCTGATCTTGGCCCTCTTCTGGGTTCACATGTTTCATGGTGGAGTCATTGTCCCTTTCACTTACCAGTTTATACATCAGCTCTCTGCATTCTCCTAAAGAAAGAGCCAGGTAACATGCAGTTTAATCAAATTTTATTTTGGAGGAAAGATTAGCTATCTTATTAAATAATGTTGGCAAAAATGGAAATCTACATGCAAAAGTTCAAACTCCTCTTTTTCAACAAATCAAAATACTAACTCTAAATGGAGCAAAAACTTGAATATAAAAAGCTTAAATGTAAAAAAAAAATCAGAAGAAATCAGATGTAAGTGCTATGGCCTTGAATTACATTATAGTTAATTGGATAAATTATACTGAATGTATAAACCACACAATTTTAAAAACAGACATAGTGAATATTACCAAAAGTAAAACATTTACACTTTATATGACATGATCAAGAAGGTAAATAGATAAGTCATAAGATGGGAAACAGTTTTTTCAAGTCATATGTCTGATAAGGGATTTCTATCTAAACTATATTAAGAACTCATACAACTCAATATCACAAATAATCTAGTTAAAATACGCAGAGCAGCTCAGACCTGGAGGTATGGCCCTATAATCTCAGCTGAGACAGGAGTATTGCAAGGCTAAGGCCAGCATGAGCTACAGAGTGAGCTCAATGACAGCCCCAGTGACTTGGTGACATCCTATCTCAAGGTGAAATGGGAAAAAGAGAGCTCTGGCAAAGCTTGGAGGGAGAGGGCTTGAGCGGCCAGCATGAGGCCTTGGAAAAAATCAGAAAAATAACAGCAAAAAAAAACTGATAAGAAAATAGGAGCAGATATTTATCTAAAGGAGATATAAAAATAGTATAAAAATAGCTACAGAGAAAGGTGCTCAATTTCAAGTTGAAATATCAGTGAACTGTAAATCAAAACCATAATGAGTAGAATGGGAGGAAGCCTAACCTGAAGAAACA
Source organism: Zapus hudsonius (assembly GCA_004024765.1). Lineage (NCBI taxonomy): Eukaryota > Metazoa > Chordata > Mammalia > Rodentia > Dipodidae > Zapus > Zapus hudsonius. The sequence goes on from PVHP010008731.1 coordinate 11,167, forward strand.
CTGTTCTGGCCTGCAACTCCCTGTACCCATCATTGGTTCCTTTCTACACTGAGCTATTGGTCAAAAAGACCCATGATGTCTCCAAAGCAAGACATACCTTTGTCAAAGCTCTTGAATACCTGCCCCAGACCTAAGGTAAAGACCTTATTGCTGAATATACTACAGTGTGTTGTCACACAACACTGAGAGAACCTGTTGGATTCAGAATGGTAACCAGCTCCCAAATTGTGGAATAAGTAGCACTGGAAGGTGTTGTTGAAATTGGTCAATGATATCTGGGGAAAGCATACAATATAGACAGTTGTCAGAAGAATGCTATAGATACTGCTATATGGAAGAGACCAGCAAGTCAAGAAGTGCTCATCTGTGCAATAGTGGCACTAAACCTAGGAGGGTAATCAATGGCTTCCTGATTGGCTAAGAGATCCACTCAGTGACAAGGAACCCTTAACTGGAACTGAGATCCATGGCAAAATCCTATGGGGACCAAGAACCCAGGCTCCAAGGGGAAATTCCCACTATCAGAGAGCTACAGAGAGGCTACCCCCATTAGAATCTTGGCAAATTTGCAAAGTTTGTTTCATTTAACCTACACTGATATCACTTTCCAATGGAGATTCTGTTTGTATTTTTCAGAAGGCAGTGAGAGAGCCATGGACAACCCAACTCTACCAACAAGACATGGGATGATGGTTGACATCCTGGTAGGAGATGAACCACCCCTGGCCTATCATATAGGGCCCAAATGAAACCTAAGAGAAAGTGGAGAGATAAACAAGAGACTTAACACCACAGCAAGTCAGATAACCCTGGAAAGGTCAATGGAGACAGACACCAATGATACTCAACACAATCCAAAGCAGAAGTCCAGAGACACTTAAGATCTCAACAATAAATTAGACTTAAAGCTCACCCACCTTGATTCAGGGATCTGAGTGGAAGAAGAGGAGGAAAGATTGAAAGAGACATGGTAGGGGCGAATATCTAGAATCATTGCTCCCTTGTCCCCTCCCCTCCAGCAACAACACACAAAGGAGGAAAAAAACACCTGGCTACCTCTTGTGCTATTCATGACCCCCTACCCCATGGATTGATCCAGTATGCCCACAGAGGAGTGCCTCCAATGGGTTGGGGACAGGGAGGAGGGAAATGGGGTTGCCACCACAAGATTGCTCATACAATGTATGGAATTATTGACAATAATGATGTTAAAGAAACATAACGAGGTACTATTTCGCATTATCATGATGGCTCTTCTCCAAGGAACAGAAAACAATGAGCATTGGTAAGGGTGTGGTGATATTAGGGCACAGATGTACTGTTGTTGGTGATAAAAGATGGGATGCTGCTTTGGAAAACGGCTTAGTATTTAACTTCTTTAAAAAGTTAAATATATAGGAACACGTGACCCCAAAAGTCTATTTCAAGTGTAGCACATATTCAAGAGATATAAAATATATTTTCACTGCAGACCTTACACATAAATATTCATATCAATTTTATTCAAAATCATCAAAAAGTGAAAACCAATCAAATGTCCATAAGGTGGTAAATGAGTAACTAAGTTGCATATTCATAATTACCTAACTTGCATATTCATAATAGGATATTATTTACCCACCAAAGCACATATTATTGATATGTTCTTCTACATGGATAAGCTCTGAAAACATTATGCTAAGTGATATAAAACATCACAAAGGACCATATATTTTGTGTTTTTATTTACATTAAGTGTTTAAAAAAAGGCAAGTCTGAGACCAGAAGTAGATTAGTGTTTGTTTGGGGTTGGAGCAGAGGCAAAAGAGTAATAACTGTTCATGGAATGGATCATCCTCTTTGTGTGATTAAAGTTAAGTTAACTGTGGTAATGGTTGCCTAACTGTGGATGGATTAAAACTATTGAATTATGCACTTTAAAGCTATTATTAAAAACAGGTTTCTTATACATCCATTATATAAAGGCCAGGATTTGCATGTGGCTCTAGACAATTGATGATAGACTCTTGGCCCTTAATAGATACAGAGGAAGCAAAGAATGAAAAAGAGGGAATGAGTAATTTTTGTAGTTGGGGATGTCTTCAAAGAGAAAGCCCAGCTTCCCAAGTGAGGCAGTTTTTGAAGGAAGAAAGGAAATTTGCTACAAGCATGAGATGAAGTGTGGTATAGGAGGAAGCAATGACACCCACTAAGACGCCAAAGTGGTTTATGCATTAGATTTTATTATAAATTTTATGTTTAAGAATTCTAAGTTAAGGGGCTGGAGAGTTTGCCCAGTGGCTAAGGTGCTTTCCTGCAAAGCCTGATGACCCAGGTTGATTCCCCAGTACACACATAAAGCCAAATGCACCAAGGGGTGCATATATATGGAGTTCATTTGCAGTGGCTGGAGGCCCTGGAGTTTCCATTCTCTCTGTTTCTCTTCTATCTCTCTCTCTGCTTGCATTTAAATAATTAAAAATATCTTTAAAATTCTAAGTTGAAAAGCACTTGATTGCTCTTATACTGATGGGAAGCCCAGTAATATAAATTTGATCTTAAGTGTGGGGTGGTGTGAAGAGCTGGGACTGAGCAGTGAACACATTTATGGAGTCTTCACTACATGCCTTGCTTCTCTTCCTCTGATTTGTCTCCCTGGGCTCTCTTTCCTCCTTTCTATATTTCTAAGACAAAGGAAGAGAGGCACAGAGACAAAGTGATTGCACAAGGTCATCAGCTGATAAGCAGCGGAGCTGAGATTCATCCCCGAGAAACTGGTCCCCAGCAAACATTTTTATAATAATATTTTGAAACATGAGTCCAAGCTTGCAATCCTCCAGAATCTTGGCCTAAGGCATGACACGAAGATATTCTTTGGAAAGTGATTATTGATAAGTTTGTGCTGTCTTGTCTGTCCAGCTCACAATGCAATAAATCCAGGCCTGACCATAGTCAAGGCCACTGCCTACACCACACATGTTAGAGATGGAGGTCCAGTCCGGTGTGCTCATTCAGGGCAGTGCCACACCTTTCTCTGTTTGTGTTCCACATTACACCCAGCCAGCAGAGCCTAACTCACAATGACACCATGCTGCACAGCTAGTATTGATTCCTCCTGAACTTCATACCACGGTATTAGTACTATGAAGCTAATGCTCAGCATTTCCTGTGTTCAGGCGTGGTGCTGAGCTCTTTACCTACATTCTCTTATTCTTTCCTCACAATCATGCTGCAGGTGATCATTGAGAGAGAAGAATATTGGTCCATAGTGTGGATTCAGGAGATAGACTAAGGGTTCATGTGCCACTCACCAGCACTGTGGTCTCTGCAAGGTTTTTATTTTCTCAGCTCCAAATCAGCGATGATGACAGTACCTACTTCACAGGGTGGTGGTAATTACTCAAAGGCTTTCAGATATAAAGTATTTGGGGTGTACTTGACAGATAGTGACAGCTGTATATGTGTTAGTTGTTACCAATAATCTCCTTTCTGTTTCTGTTGACAACTGTGAAACGGAGGTTTAAATTATTAAGCACCTTTCACAAGAAGATATGGCCAAGAGGCAGAGCTAGGATTCAAACATATGGAGTTTGATTCCATAATTTGTATTCTAAGCCAGTGAGCTTCATTTCTGTCTGCAAATTCTTGCCACATGGTGTATGCACTCTATGAGGCATCCTTTGTCTTCCTTAGAAGTATTGAAAGTTACCTTTTTCTAGATAATTTTAATATCCTGTTTAACCCTTCTGTATTTGTAAGCATTTCCCCTTAATTTTAGAGAATGGCTGCTAACAGGTTATTTTTTGCATGTACATGTGTGCATGGTGTTATGCTTGTGTGTATGTGTGCTTGCATGTGCATGTGGAATCCAGAGATCAATGCAGATGTCTTCCTTGATCAATTTATCCAACTTATTTGTTGAGAACTTGAACCCAGTGTGCCCCAGTTTGGCTAGTCTGGCTTGCCCCAGGAGTTCTCTCTCCACCTCTCCAGAGCTGGCATTACAAGTATATGCAACAACCATTCAGTATTCATGTGTGGGCTGAGATATGAACTCAGGTCCTCTTGCTTGCTTGGCAAACACTTTACCTACTTAGCCAACCCTCACCTTTCTACTAGGTTCTTAATAAACATACATGACTATCCTCAACTCTGTCACTAAGTAGTTCGTCAATGAACTCCTTCCTTTCTAACCTTAATAAATGCTGCCTCATTAGCCCAGTCTCTCAGAATCTCTTGCTTGAGCAGACATCAAGCACCTTGCATGGACATTTTGCTGTCATATTCCTCACCAGACACTGACACATGAGATCACCTTAAGCTAACTTATTTTATACAAGCAAAAGAATATAATTTCCCAGCTGATAAAATTTATTGAAATAATAAATTACTCCATGTAGCCCAATAATTCATGACGATGTGGACAGCCTTCCTATCTGAGGATCTTTATGAATCATTATTTGGGGAATGTGAACATGACTGAAAGGGTGGGGATATTTGTAGACATCTGGTGGCTTATTGGAAGCATGGTTTATTTGCTTCTATGTTGAAGCTAAATAGGTCAATTTCCTAGAAGCAGGGCACAACAGTGAACACTCGGAGTTAGGAAAGTTTGGGGGAAAGGCTTAGAAAGAGGTTAGGTAATAGGTACAGAAAGCGGGGGCTGCAATGTTCTACAGCAGAGGCGTTAGGAGGTTTTTACCTCAAAGAAATGGTAAAAATGTTAAAAAGTACAAATCCTCTATTATGATCACATTGTGGACATGTATAGCATTATCACCTGGCATTCCATAAACACATATAATTGTTAAGTTAATAAACTAGGTCTTGGAAAAAAATGGCTGAGTTAATAGTAATGTGAAAAATGTGGTTTTCTTCACTGTTGGAAAAAAAACAGTGATATTAAAACTCCAACTGTCAGACAATTTCCTGGTGATCACGAACATTTTTCTTGAAAGAAACCATCTTAGCATGATTATGTGCTGCTATGATAAAACCTCAGGCTGGCTGCTCACAGGCTACACCATTCATTCCTTGGTTCTGGAGCCAAAGCGGCTGCAGGTTCAGGGTCCAGCGAGGGCCTGTGTCTTGGCTCACGGATGCTGCCTTCTCACTATATCCTCCCATGGTGGAAGGAGAAAACGAGCTCCAGAGAGACGTTTTCACCAGGCTGCTCATCCCGGTAGAATTATCAGCAGCTCTCATTGACCTGTGGCAAGAACCTCTGCTCAACACCATCACCTCGGGGGATCAGATTTCCACATTTGAATTTTGAGGTATGAAAGCATAGAGATGCTGGTGGAAGCATCTTCTCAGTTCTCTGAAATTGACAGTCATCACTCAGTAAAATATCACTTGATTCAGAAATTAATGCACTTCCTTTTCTAAATAAACAAAGCCTTTACAAGACATGAAGATTAAGAGCATTTCGTTTCTCACTGGCCTCAGCATGAAGCTTGTACACTAGATTTTATTAACTGCTCAATTACACAGTCTGGTTAGAAACCCGGCAGATCCAGAATTTTCTTTTGTTATAATTATTTCAGATTTCTATTCCATCTAGTAGAGTTGCATCTGAACAAAGAGGTGGGAGCCATCCCCTAAATGAGAAAGTTCCCGTGAAATGCCTCGCTTGATGCAGGTGCTTACAGATCCAAACTGGGAGCCTCCTCACCTTTCTGAGTTCTAACTAATAAAACAGAAGATTTTCTTTTTTCCTTTGTCTCTCTTTCTGAATGCCAGCTGAAATCTTAAGGAGGCTTGCCACGATGCTTTAGGGCTCTTTCGTCATTTTCTTAATAAAGCTCCTTTGCTTTTTCACATACATAGAAAAGATTTGAATATAAAATCCGGAATTTTTAATTTTCCAAACCTTAGTCAGTGATAGCACGAATAAAGCTAAACATGCCCAATTCCTATGATTTATTCATTTTTACTCCTACTTATTTATCCAATATGTGTGTGTATCAAAATAAATACATATGGGTTTTTATAGCCTCACTGCTTGTGGTACTAAAAAAATAAAATAATAACAATTTGTCAATAAGATACAAAATGCCATACTCGTGAAATAGAATATTGCACATCATTGAAACTGACCAAATTACTGTCAGATTCAATGACATAAATGACTCTTCCAAGGATATTACTGAATGGAAGAAACCAGTTAAACAAAAATATATGACATGTGTCACATTTTAACAAAATGCAGTCATATAAAAAAAGTTAGCACATAAAACAAAAATCTCATTAAATTTTTGTTTGGAGGAAAATATTTGACTACCCTTTTTGTGGCCTGATCTCTCCTGTGTGTATTCTGTTTATTAGGGATACTTAACTGCTAACTTTTGAATTCTAAGATCATGTAAGTAGCTACTTTAGGCATTTTTCTTCATATCTCAAGCACTAGATTCTTAAAACACAGAAGCAGAAAAGAGCTTAAAATTAATCTCTTTTAATTCCCCGATAAAGACCAGAGATAGGGCAGGGAGAGAGGAAGCACGCATGGGAAGACTTATTCCAAAGCCAAAATGAACAGGAATTGGCAGAATATGAGAGGAGTGAGGTGGGATACAGTGTAATTAATTTTTTTGGTCTATCCATCATGCATTCTGCCAAATTTGTTCATAGTAGGAACAAACAGGATAGACAGGAGGTGTGTTTGCCAGCTTTTCGTTGCTGTGACAAGGAGTTGAGAGAAACAATTTTAAAGGAGGAAATATTTTTTATTTGAGTCATACTTTCAGATCTTTCAGACCATGGTCAGCTAGACTCTGGCTCTGAGCTTGGGGTCAACAGAACATCATGGCCATAGGAACTGGTGGAGGAGACCGGTCACTTCAATGACAACCAGGAAATTGGAAGAGACAGAGATGGGCCAGCAATGAGATATGCCCTTCAAGAAATGCCCCATTCCTATCACATTGACACTTCTCCAACTAAGCCCCACTTCCTTTCTCCACCTCCCAATAAATCCACCAGACTATCACTTCATCTATGGATTAATCCACTAATAAAGTCAGGTTTCATGATCCAATCACTTTGAACATAAGGCTTTAACACACAATGAACTTTTGAAGGACATTTTGGATTCAGTTCACCACAGGAAGCCATTTGATCCTTGAAGAATGTATTAATTTCCTATTGCTTCTATAACAAATTATCACAGACTGGGTGACAGAGAAACAGAATCCCACAGCTCCAGAAGTCAAAGTCTAAAATGACCCTCATTGGGCTGAAATCTAGGAATGGTCTGATCCATTTCCACTCTAGAAGTTCTAGAAAAGAACTAATTTCCTTGCTTTTCCAGTTTCTAAAGACTACTCATAGTCTTTGGTATATGACCACTCCCATTTCAAAATGCAGAAACGGCCAGTAGAGTCTCTCTCATACCTCACCCCTCTGACTCTTTCCTTCTACCTCACAACACTATCATCGATCAGTGAGATGTAAGATAATCTCCCCAATCATTAAAATCAGCTGACCAGCAACTCTCATTCAACCTGCACATACAATTCTCCTTTCCCTTGCAACAGTACATCACAGTTCCTAGGAATTGGGACAACATTAAGAAAGGCGCTGCTCTGCCTACAGTACAGAACAATGGAGATGAAATGAATTTTGAACTCTAGATACTACGTGTGAAGTCTGAAAATAAAACCACACAGAGAAGACCAGAGAGATAAAGGGAAACGGAGCTCTGATGAGACATCTGTTTGAAACTCCAGATGCAGTAAAAACTTCGCTGACCTCTATCCCCGGTCCTTTGAGTTATAGGGTGCAATTGAATTCCTTTCCCTTTATCTCAACCAGGGACAGTTGGGCTTTCTTATATCAACTATCCCAACTTCAAGTCTGAAGAGAAAACGAAGGGGTAGGGAAGAGAGAGAAAGAAGAATCCATTGAAAATATGATAATTCTGAATGCCCAGAAGAGTAAAGTTCTATATGATGAATCAAAAAAAGTTAGAAACCGAGAAGCAGAGAACTAACATTATTTTATTTGAATGATTACAGTGATGCACAGGTTTAAAGTTAAGATGAGTGGGGATGACAGGAATATTTTTCAGTATTTTAGTCTTTTCCCTTTATCCTCTCTCTCTCTCTCTGTTGTCTTTAGACAGATATCTCTGTTTTATTTTTTGATAGGAGGCATTGTCCCTGGCCAGACTAATTATTCATGTGTATAAGCTCTAAACATAAATTGAATTTTCCTTACTGTTTTTCACTTAATATCATGAATCTCATATGTGGGTTGTTATAATTTGAATCATAAATGTTCCCAAAAGACTTCTGTGCTAAAGGGCTGTTCACTAGTGGATAACCTGATTGGAAGACTGTGTAACCTTCAAGAGGTTAGGTCTAGTTGGAGTAAGTTAGGTCATTGAGATATGGCTTTGAAGGGAATATTGGAGCCTTGGCCCCTCATTATCTCTCTCTCCTTCCCTCCTTCCCCAGTCCTCTCTCTTCTCCCTAGCAGTCATGTGACAAACATACATCTTATACCGTAAGATATATACTCCCACCAAGAATACCATGGACAAAAACCTCTGAAACAAAGAGTCACAGCAACAGAAAGCTGATTAACATATTGGCGGAAGTCTCATAAACCATTTCAAGATGTGAATGTGCAAAGACGTAAAAACAGAAATGGAGTATAAATATGTTCATGAATATCTTTCTACATTCCTGCCCCAAATTCCTAATCCTTCCTTCCCATTTTATTCAAAACATACTCTTGTATAACAAAGGAAATAACCATATTTGAGTTATTTATCTAAAACATAAGTTGATTTTTTCATATCTGCCATTCAGATTATTATACTTTCAATAAAGTATAAAAAGTTATCTTAAATCTTAACATACATGTCTTTTTGTAGCACACATATGCATGTATGTTTGGTAGTATGCCTTTGACCAAATCCATGGGTTTCTAAGAGGTAAATATCATAAGAGGCCAAGAAAAATGGATTAAACTGGCACTATTAAAAATTAGGAAAATCATTTGCACAAGAACAACACAGAAAGGTGAATCATAGACAAAAGAGGAGGTCTTGACCAATATGATAATAATACAAATATTTGAAAACTACTTGCAGTTTATAGAGTTGAATTTATCAGTGATTGATAGGGAAATAAAGACAATAGAACAATAAAAGACAGAAATACACAAAAAACCTCTTGGTACAAGTAGAACACACCATATGTGAAAGCGTAGTATAAATGCCCTAAACAAATAACCACACAGATTCGTGGGTCAGTATGACTCACTACTCTAGACAATTTACAGTGATAATATGACTGTGATTCTTCAACAGCACAGCACTTTATAATGCCTATTAGAAAAATAGTGACTATGGATACAAAGAAAGATCCTACAAGGGTTTATATAGCCTGTAGATCACACTCAATGGGCCAGTCAGCCACACTTGCTTCCAATGAGACCATACCACTTAAAGATGTCATTTGTAATTTTTAAAATTTAAGGAGAGAACCCATACTGTCTCATAAGAGGGATCATATTAATTAACAAAGAAGAAAGCTATAGACTGCTTGAATCTCCCAAAGCCATTAAGGATCTGATCCAAGTTTCCACTTGGCAGGCTGTTTGCCCAGTTGTCTGCATCTGTGGGCAAACGGAGACTATGTCAGCTTTAGGAAGAAAACAGTGTGCATAATGGCTTCCTTGTTAATTGGATTAGCATCTTGGAGTAAAAGTCAACCACCTGCCATGTAATAAGCTTATTTTTAAGGGCAGTACCTTTCAGACAATATTATTGTATGAGTTTTTGTTTGTTTGTTTTGTTTTGCCAAGATATTTACTTGTGGTCAAGCAAAAGTGAATTATGCATCACCAAGTATCCATATTTCACCAAAATATAGAAACTCTGGAAAACATTCTGACAGGAAGGTCATTGCCTGAAAGTCCAATCTACCCAGCTTCATTTCCAAAACAGTTCCAATCGAATGGACCAATTTATGTCATTTATCTTGTCTTTCCTGTTCCCCACGACAAATAGAAATAAATCATAGAATTGAGAATGAAGATGAACATTTTATGATTATTTATATTTTATATATTTATACACAGACATATAAATATGATAAAAGTGTACGTATATATACTTAGCCAAATTTACCTTCTAAAGTATGTTATTTTTTTGTTTCTAGGATCTTTTCTTTTTGTCAAAATTGGTTACCTTACTCTTTAAAAAGTTTTGCCTTCTTACTGCATGGCATTTCTGCTCTCCAGATGATTTTGACAAATGTTAGTAGAGTTACTGCGATGACCAGCCAAACTTGAATTTAGCCAGTGTGCACTTTAATTAGCAGCCTTATATCTTTTTTAACTGCATTTGACAGTTTAAGCCCATGAATATAGCAATGATAATTATAATTTCTAACTTATTATCAGAAAGGCTGTTATTCTTTCTTTTTTAAGCTATGTATGTATGTGTGTGTGTGCTGTGTATATATGATGGGCACACATGTGTGCATGCTCATACAATGCATATACTTATTCATAATAAAGAAATTTGAAGAATAAACTATTATTAAAACAGAAATTAGGTTTGACAAGTAAGTAAGGAAAACTGAAAAAAAAATTAAATCCAGCAGGTGGTCAGGCACTTGGATAGGAGTCACTGGGCAGCACAGGCAGCAGTATTATCTGGACAGAAGAGATCATTGCAGCCATCAGAATGGAAGATGAGGAAGAGACCTCAAGGAAGATATTGAAGTCTGTTTCTATGCCAGGTTCTTACAGATATTAGGGATGCTTTCTACCACACTACTTCCATTTACTGTTTTAGTCATTTGAATGACCCTTGACCTATGCCCTCATCTGATATGTGGTATGTGAACACACTCTTCCCTTCTCTTTTTTTCATATGATCTCTTTCCGTCTCTGAGAACGGACCTGCTTGCTCAATGATGTTCATAAATGTCATTGTCTCTTTCTCAGGACTTTCATGTTACTGCCAAAACAATGACCATAATTCTCTGTTTAGTTGCTTGCTTGATTTTTAAGTCATTTACTAAAATGTAGCAGGAGCCATTCCTGCCTTATGTGTGGTTGAATCTCCATCATCTAGGAGTGCTTGAAATATAGAGGAAACTTAACACTTTTGAATGAATGAATGAATGAGTGAATGAATGGGTGGATGGAATGCTAACTCTCTCTGCCTGATCTTCAATTGCATGTTCCTTTGTTCTAGCTAATTCCAAGAATTTGTGATTTTCCAAACATCCAGACCCTTCCACCGCTGTGCTTTCTCTCTTATTTTCACTCCTTAGATGTCTTTTTCTCACTACCTATTTTCTCTTTTATAAGCTCAAAAACTCATTCAATTGTCACCTTGTCAACACTATGCTTGGGATGTTCCTTCTCTTGTGATTGCTTCCAGCACTTTCCATGTGTGACATGAAGCTGTTATGCACCTGTTCCTTGAAGCTAGGGAGCACTACAGTTTGTGTCTCCCAGATTTGTATGTTGAAAATCTAATCTCCAAGGTGATAGCTTTAGGATACTTAGGGAGAAGTGGTTCGGGTCATGAAGGCAGAGACCACAAGTGTTTACTTATTCTACCATGTGAGGATACAGTGAGAAAGTGACATTAATGAATCAGGAGGCCGATCCTCACCAAATGTCAAATCTGTTGGCACCTCGACCTTGGACTTTCTGGGTCTCCATAATAGTAAGAAAAATAATATTCTCTGTAAGGCACTTAGTTTATGGCAACGTGTTATACCAGCCCAAACACAATAAGATAGGGAACATTTATCATATGTATTAACCTCCATATATCTAGTTAAGTTCTTGGCACATTGTAGCTATTTCGTATTTGAGTGAATGTATAACTGGATGAATAAAAGGGGAAAGAATGTAGAATAATAGACCATAAGCAAGGGTATCTAAAATGCACTAATTTAGAGATATAGCCTACAATAATTTAAACTCCATAAACATCTATATCCTCAATCATCTGGGAAAAAAAGGTAGTAACTTCCCGTGATTATCATGACATTCAGATGAGATACATATATTTTTTTTCACCACAAACATCCAGAGGCACAGAACCAGTAAAATTTAATTAAGGAATTTAAAGAAAATGGTTCACACAATTGTGGAGATGTTGTGAGGTCAAATGTGATATGGTGTCCCAGCAAACTGAAGACACAGAAATCGAGTTAGTGATCAGATCCAAACTCAGACCAGCGAGGATCAGGAAGAACCCAGAGTGTCAAGGTCATGGGCTGGAGAATTCCTTCCTGGAGGCATGCCTCTGATCTAGTTTGGGAGTCATGCGACCTCACTCAGATTCTACCAATTTAATTATAAGCCTAAAACAAAAACACCCTCACAGAAGCATCCAGAACAATGCTTGAGCAAGCATCTTGGTAAATTGACACACAACATTAATTTGCACATATGTAAACCATCATATCACTTTTGGATATTGGTTAGGAAATATGAAGCAGTGTTGTCCTCTGTCCCACTCAGAGGGATCGTTAAGAATATGTACTAGGGTCTCTGGCTTGTGGTCTCTTGCTGGATAGATAGTATGATTTTCATGCTTCCTCTATTCTGAATCTCTATAGGACACATATATAAAATTGAGTTATATCATCTACATAAAACATCGATGAGCAAAATCTCTCAGTGCAAAGTATCGAATGAACATCCCAGCAAGTGTGTTTTCCAAGTACCATTTAAGTTGAGATCTGAACATAAGACTAAAAATGCTCTTTGTTGTAGGAAGCTGGATGGAAGCTCTGGGATAGAAGACTAAACAAAATATCATAATTAAAGGTAAAATTTTCTTGTACAACCACAAGAACAACAACAAAAAACAGAGATGTGTACAAGTAAGAAGCTAGTGTGATATCATTGATTGTCATGACCTAACTCAGAGCCTTGGTCACTCTGAGCTCTCTCAGCTCCCCAAAGTAATTTAAGAAAAGAGCTAACAACAGTGTCCTCACCTTAACAGATAAAAATACAGGGGAAATAGATGGACCATGCTTTGTCTTTGAACTCTACAAAGGGAACTTCTGTCATAAGAGGACTCAGGCACATAGGTATTGGAGGCCTTTAAGGATGCTCTCAGAGGCCCAATGGATCCCACATTAAAAAAAAAAAAAAAGCTTACTTATCACATTACTATGACATCCACTCTGAACTGGAAATTTTCTTTTTCCAGATAACAGAAACTGGTAGTTAAGTTCTACCAACTCCCAAACGCAGATGTCTCCATCATGACCCAGGGCACAGGAGTCAAGTCCCCAGCCACTGGTACTGCAGTGATAACTGGCATATGATGTTAGGTAACACACATGCTTCCTAAGTGTGAATGGCATCTTTAGGTTGGCAGTCTGCCACCTCACATTTAATTGTGCCATGGACCACTGTGGGAAGCCAGGCCGTTTCCCCATGAAACATACATTCTGGCAGAGTAGAATGGCATGCCGTAGAGGAGGGTAAGGGAGACAAGAAATAAAATATCGTAAGAACTACACTGTCATGCTCTTCGTTAGATTTGAACTTCCATTAGACATACAGCTTTTGGATGGGATTTGCTATAGAAATGGCAAAATTCTGTCCCACCTCAAAATTCCAATGTTGGCTATATAGGCAGTTGCTTTTGGAAAAACAAAACAAATTAACAAAAACCCCAAAAGACTATGTTTAAAGTGGTTCATAGAGTTGGGGATATGGCTCAGTGGGTAAAATTAGTGTGGCTAAAACCTGAGTACCTGAGTTCAATTCCCAGACAGTACAGAAAAAGCCAGAAGTCATGAGACAGTGAGATGGAAGACAGAGATCGGAGAATTTCTCAGAAGTTCGGGAGATGGAGGCTAATACAGCAAAGAGCAGCAACAGTAATGAGAATGAGAGGGACAAGGCCTGCCTCCAAGGAGGTGGATGCTGAGGACCAGTCTTCCGACCTCCACGCATTATTGGCTGTGGCATATATGTGCTCTCAACACACAAACATGCACACAAATAAATAATAATAACAAAAGAGTAGTTCATAAATTTTATTTGATATTTTTCAATCATATATATCATATATATCTTGTGGCCAAAATGCAATTTTAATTCTTATATTTTTCATAGAAATATGGCATATATTATCATTTTTGATCTACTCCTTATAAATTCATACTAAAATGTGCTGCAAAAATAAGTGAATTTATGCTACTATTTACTGATTATGAAAATAGAGAAATAGAAAACACTCTTCTTGATCAAGATAAAAAAATGCATGTTTCCTTTTAGCCTGTTCCTTTTGACATTTCATAAGCATTAAGTAGAGAGAAGGAAAACTGGTTTTACACATTGTATATTTCTCATTGTTGGATAGTGAAGCATGTGACTACAGTGCTGTGTAATTTGGGCTTTGTGTGACATTAATTGCTAACATAATGAAGGTGACTCAAACAAGCAGACAGGGCATCTCTGTGCATAGCAATAGTGTGGCATTAACTAGATCTCTATCCTTATATCTTATTTCAACAGAAACGGTATTTAAAGAGGGCTCATCCATGAACAGTCTGGGCACCCACCTCAGGCATGAGGGGCGAACAGGGTTTAATCAGGAAATATTCTCACTTTCAGCATCCAGCACCAAAAATGAGCTATTTCAGCAAAGGGGATTTGTCTTAATACAGTTCTATAAACCCTCTTTTATGCTTTTCTCCCCTGTCATAGTAAATAATGACTTGACTTTTTTCATTTGTTCTTAACAGAGCTAATTACACTTCCTTAGAAACATTGTTAAAATTATAGGTAATTTTTAATTAGAAAATGTTTCCTTGGAAACATTCCTTGGAAACATTTTCTTGTATGGTAAAGCATACTTTGTTCCTAAATAGTTAATTTCACTTACAATTAGAAATCTAAGATGGAGCACAACGTAATTTGGAAATTGTCACACTAATTGCCACGAAAAAGTTAATTTTTTACAAAAGAAAACTGACAATGCATATCCAATTAACTGCCACCCTTATTAAACACTATCCCCAGGAAGGAATTATTCCATTTTATGACCATTAATTGGTCACCGGCATTAGACATTTTTAATTTAGAAATCTATTGAGAAATTATGTGTATTTTTAAATTTGAAATAAGCTGAACACAATGATTTTTTTTAACACCAAATAATGTTAGTGCTATCAAAGTTCACAGCAACTGTCTTACAAATCACTTTAACACACTGGCTTCACAGCTAAGGGTAAGCCTCTCTTTGGTTCATAAGGTGTTGTCCTGGAAACCATCCGGATGCAGTCGATAATAGGGCAGACGCTGAGACAGAGAGTACAGCCTGTGCACGTGTCAGTGACAGTGGGCAGGTGGGTTTCTGGATCAAACTCTATAGCCTGCAAACAGAAATCAGAGAATTGATGCCACTGCCCACCCAGCTCCAGGATGCCCCTTTCCCAATCAGCGTTTTTCTCCTCTGCAATGGAGTTGCTCTGAGATGACACCATCCAGCACCATGGTGCACTCCAGCAACAGCTGGACTGACAGGAAAGAGACAAAAATGAAAGTCCTTTGAGTTTAAGAGAGAGGGGAGACAATGGGTGCCCAGGACCTCTTGCCACTGCAAAACAACTCCATACACGTGAGCTGCTTTGTGTATGTGGCTTTATGTGGGTATTGGAGACCTGAGCCACGCACCCCTAGGCTATACAAGCAAGTGTCTTTGACTACTGAGCCATCTGGTTTGAGTTTTTGGTTCATTTTCTACACTTCTTATCTTGGCATTATCCTACCATGAAGGGGACAAAGAATGGGGAGGGACAGTTGATATACCCCATCCTGCTTGGCCCTGACATTCCTCGAGGGTAGTACTAGAAAAAGGCCTTCAGCTAAGGCTTTTGAACAAATTGATAGTCCATCCTTCCTTTCTCCATCCTCTCTTTGCTCTCTACTTCTCTTCCTCTCCTTCCTCTTCATCATGACCTCCTTTCCTCCCTCTCTCCCTCCCCCTTTCTTTTACCTCTTTTCCTCCCTCCCTTCCTTCTCTTTTTCTTGCCTTTCTCCCAATGAAGCAAGAGAGAATAAACAATAAAAATATAGAGTGGGCAGTGAAGGTTGAGGGCTTTTTTCCCCCCCAAGTTGCCATGGTTATTTGCCTGTTAGAAATATCTAAACAGAGGAGATGCTGTGCAAATCCCAGTTGGAAGGCACAGGTTTCTGTCTAGGAGCAGGCATATGCAAAGTGCACCCAGGGAACTCAGCTCCTGGGATGAATGAGACAGGAACGAGGAGGAAGCCAGCTGAGCCTAAAAACTCTTCTCTCTGCTTCTTTACTGCAGATGAAAGGTCACTGCCTGCCCCCACAGTCCTGTCTTACCCACCATGACGGGCTGTACCCTCAAATCAAGAGTCCAAACAAATCCTTCTTTCCTTAAGTTAATTTTTTGTCAGGTATTTTTGTCAGAGCAATGAAAAAAAAATTAACTAACAATGACATCATGATATACTCTTAAAAGACTATTTTCATTTTTATGTGCAGGAAATGGTGTCTCCTATAGTCAGGGTGGGTCACAGACAGGGTCAGAAATGTGTCTCCCAGGTGATTATAAATTTAGTCAAGTTGACCACAACATTTAACCATTCCTATTTGGTTTGTGCATGAGTGTGTGTGTATGTATGTATGTATTCCTTGGGAAACAGTTATATGCTTAAATAAGAATTCTAATAAACCATAAGTTTTGCCCTCATAAATTATTGCCATGATTTAGAAACATTTCAGATTGTTATTTAAAGGAATAAAAATTATTTCTCTTCCTAATATATACCCTTTTTTATACACTGGGATCCAAGGAAGTAACTGAAATAAACTAAATTTCCTATACTTAGATATCTTACCATCTGAAAACTTGTAAGCCTAAGAAACTTATGCATTTGATAGGTGAATTTATTTTTTATGTTTTAATCTTTGGGGATGGAGGTGACAGAGGATTTTCCAAATCGTATCTAATGCATGGCTGTGTTTATTTCCCTCATTATTTTGACTCTTATTATTGATATTGACCAAAAGCTAGAAGTCCAAGGTGAGAGCTATAAGGATTTAAGGTATTAGAAACCTGATGCTATGATAGTTACAAGACTTCTTGACTTATCACTTATTGATTAATCAGAAGAAAGATAAAATGGTAGTCAAGGTGATATAATTAACATTTTCAAAGAAACAGATTTTTCAGATAGACAGCAGTGATAAATTAACTAAAAATTTGATGTAGATCCAACGTCAAATTAAGAATGAAGAATTTTTTTTAATTAAAAAAAATAAACATCTGTCAAAGAATATATAAAATTGAGCAACATGGGACCTGGTCTCAGATTAAATAAAGTATATAAACTTCCCTTTTAAAAATGCAGCCTTTTTATCTTGAAAATTTCATTGAGCATTTTTAAATAACTTTATTTTTAATTATTATCCTTATTCATTGCTTAAAGTTTTTAACACAAATAAGATTGTCTTTTAATTTTATAATTATAGTAATTTTTACTTGTTTTCAAAAATTTTAGATTATGCTTTTGAATCATATTCTTTTACATTAGGCCTTTTGATGAAAAACTTTTATTTATTATCTTTTTTTCATCTGTAAAATTCAACTGGTTCAAAGTCACAGTTGTGTCAAATGCTATGAGAACAGCAGCTTGTAAGTACATGGAAGGTAAATTTAAAAAAAAAACAACTAATGAAAAGTTTAACATTCACAGGCTGTGCTTTCAAGAGGGCCATGGACCCTGAAAGAGTGAGATCCTCATATATTCCTTTGTGCCCTGTGCCTGAATTTCCTTTGGAGGAACAGGAAAGCATCTATGGTCATTCAGGGTGACAAAATAAAAAGAAACTCCCTGGCTTTTTCAGCTTCAAAGAATTCCTGGCACCAAAACTACATCAATGAGCTTTTCCTTATTATTATTTTAAAATTTCCATCAATGTTGAATGGAGGAACTTTGTCAGCAGAAGGAATCAAGTCCTTTCAGGATAAAGGCAATTAATAGTTCTTCATTCCTGTAGTATTAAAGCATAATGCTTCCCTAATTTCCATTAGTTTTTATGAATTTCTTTTAAGTTAGATTATTCCCTCCAATTTTATGGGTGATCAAATGATATTAAAACAATATTGTGGGGTCTGGGGAGATGGTTCAGCAGTTAAAGGTGCTTGTTTGCAAAGTCTACCAGCCTGGGTTCAATTCCCCAATATTCACATAAAGCCAGATGCATAAGGTGGTGCAGATGCATGAAGTGCATCTGCAGCCTTAAGAGGCCTGGGTACATCCATATTTTCTCTCTCTCAAATAAATGAAAGAATATTTTTGAAAAAGAAAAAGAAATGATACTGTGCACTGAATAGTGGCTGGGTTAGCTTCTTCTGATATTTTGTGAGCAAATGCCTGAGCAGAAGCAGCTGAAGTGAACAGAGGTTTCTTATGGCTCACAGTCTAAGGGACTGGCATCCTGGTGAGGAAGGCATGGAGGCAGCTTGCAGCAGGGTGTATTCCTGGATCATTGCTGGGACAAAGTACCTATTAAAAGTCACTTTAATGGAGGAGGGATTTTATTTCAGCTTATGATCCTTCATGGCATGGAGGCAGAGCATCAAGAGCTCCAGGTAGCTGGTAACATTCATCACAGTAAAGAAGCAGAGAGTGATGAATGGGGCTGCTTACCAGCTCACTCCTTTATATCCAGTCCAGGACCCAAGCCCCTGGACCCGTGCTGCCCACAGCTACAGTGGGAGTTCCCACCTCAATTAAACTAATCAAGCCAATCCCTCCCAGGCATGCCCAGAAGCTGACCTAATCACCTCTCAGGTGATTCTAGGTCTTGTCACAAAGAGTAAAGGACAGGAAGGACCTCTACCATGAGGAAGATTTGGCCTAGTTGACAATGCAAGAAGCTTTCAGCCCCCAGAGCCAGAGGAAACCTGCCTTCCAGCATCCCGATTCCAGCGGCAGCCCTACCTGGTAGCCAGAGTCATTGCAGGTCATGTAGCATTTGCCACAGTTGATACACATTTCTTCGTCGATCAGAGCCACCACCTGCTCTGCATTGCTCAGTTCACCATACGCTCCCAGGTGTCGAAGAGCCTTTCCGATGACATCCTAAAGGACAGGCACTGAGTTACTCATTCAAGCACACTTCTGTGGTAACTCATCTCAGCCCAAATTTCTGATTTGATATAAGGTACAGTGTATTTAGTCTAGGTAGGGTTTCATGAGTATGATTGTCATCACAGATGAGTTTTCTGTGATAATAAACTTCTGAAAGGTAGGCAACAAGCATGCATAGCTAGAAATACAAATCCCAGGGAGATTGTCACAAAGTGGCGGTGGATAATACCTTTGCTACACAAGTTATGAGGCCCAGATTTCAGATCCCCAGAACACAGGTAAATGCTGAGTGAGCCTGTGTGTAATACTAGTGCCCAGAGCAGAGACAGGACATTCCTGGAAGCTCCGAGTTCAGGTGAGAGACCTTCCTTAGTAGATGAGGTGAAGAGTGAAGAAGTGAACGACACCAGACCTCCACCCGCATGTGCTCCCATGGGGATGCTCTCCTGCGCATCCATACCCCATATGCAACACACACATACATACACGCACAAACCAAACAAATAAAATTAAATGAGAAGAAATACAAGATCTACAGAACTGCACTCAATTGGTTTTCTACCTGATAAACTATAATAGTGAATGAAAAACTCTTTTCAGTTTTTGTAACTTATTTATTCTCAGTTTGGAACCTTGAGGATCAAAGGATACATACCCTAGAAACATTAGGCGGCTGGGAAGAGGAGAGAAAGGTATTGTGTGCGCTCCTACCTTGGCATTCGTCTTCTGGATTTTCATTTGAAATCCTGTTTTGATAACGTACTCACCTGTCATGTCTTGAAGAATGCATTTTATTATTTAAGCATTCTAATTTATGCTAATTAATTAGGTTGATCCAATAGTTAAATTAGATGTTCTTTTCCTTTTAAAGAACTAGAATCTTTTTTCATTCACCACTGAAGATCTTTCATGCGGTTATAAACTGCTTTGTTCTTCACAGTAATTGGAAATATGCTTAATATGGGAAGCAGAGGATGTTGCCTCAACAATAAGAAACACTTTGTTTCACAAAACAAAACACAAGACTGTAACAATGTTTGTCAAATTAGTATGCTGTCAAGATTTTTCTGCTTTTGTTTCTAACCTTTAAAATGAGACTCTTTTGTATAGATTCAAGGTCCATCGCAAAGAGGCTTGACTTACTCGAAGCCAACATTCTATATTCTGTTTAGAAATTTATTTCTCTCCACTTTTTTTATGACCTTGGTTAATCTTTAGTCTTCTCTCCTTGAGCTCTTTTAAATAGCTATACACTCATTACCATAAGCTTTCAGACTAAGACAAAGTTTACATTATCTGGACACCTCATTTGTGTACTCTCCCACCATAAGACCATAGAAAACTTCAGAACTCTCTTCTCTTTCTTTGCAATGGATTGAATTTATGATTTCAGCTCTACTGCAACTGTAGGTGGGCTCTTAATATTCAAATCTGTGTCTTCATTCTTAACTGCTCTGGGGAGCTCAAGGTCTACATGGACCACTGATGTGATGAGACTGTAAATTCTCCACTCACTGAATGTAACAGAGAAAATGCAGCTTTGCGAGTAGCATCAGGATTTTTTCGTGGAGACTTGGGATTTCAGGGTTACATTTCACTCTAATGTCTTTCTCTAATGCATCATCCATATGCGGGCGTGCTTTCTAAGGTTTAGATATGCAATATCTGTTCTATCCTCTTCTATTGATTCCCCATTGTTTTTCCAGTCCTATATATCTGTCAATATTTCAAGTGTCATGTCTTCATGAGGGTTTCCTCAATCCCGTCTTCTGCTTTCCTAGCTGAAAGTCAAGATGTTATCTCGCTCCTTCTTTTCCTCCTACCTTTTACGTCTTCTTTCTTCTCCCCTCTTCATTGCAGTGTGATCTTTTCTCTCTCCTTTGTGCCTCTCTTTCTCTCTCCTTATTTATTTTGGTAAATTAATGAAGACAGATTTTTTTTGAATCTCTATTATACTTTAGTATTTCAGGATAGTTGCCATAATTAAAAACATTCTTCTACGTAAACCTCATATATTGTAGGGACAACAAGGTGACTGTGATTAAAGATATAAATTCAAGTAAATCATGAAATGTGCATTCAGAGTAGTGCT
This sequence comes from Zapus hudsonius, assembly GCA_004024765.1. Taxonomy (NCBI): domain Eukaryota; kingdom Metazoa; phylum Chordata; class Mammalia; order Rodentia; family Dipodidae; genus Zapus; species Zapus hudsonius. The sequence continues at coordinate 32,375 of PVHP010008731.1, forward strand.
GCTGGACTTCAAATACCATACAGGCTGTTACACTGACTCATTTGTGTTCTCTACCAAACCTAGGTTCCTGTGTTGTCATCGTTTAGAGGCCTTCATTCATCTTTGAATCACATGGTGTATCTTCTTCCTGCAGACCGCTACATAACTGCTGCTCAAACATGGGTCAGTAAGTATGCCTTTGTAGATCTATCCCTCAACATATAACAACAGTGAACACACAGTTACATGGGGTAGTAGGTAGTCTACTCAACATTTTTATTAATGTGCACATTACACATATAAAAGATGGTCAAATAATCTGAATGTGCTAATATTTTCTAACGTTTCAAGAGAGTCAATGCATGAGTTTACTATCTGGCTGTGAAAGGTTATTTATATATGATATCAAGCACTTTTTTCAGTATAGTAAACAAATCAATTAGAACAGTTCATTTACTGAATCAGATCATGATGACTAAAATCATCAGTTACATATCCAACTGATGAGTAATCAGAAAACTCCCTAGGCAGTCAGTCATCAGGCTAGGGATTTTCTTTTCAGAAGAGATAATATATATGCCTAAGAGATTTTGTTGGAAGGAAGTCCACAGCCTGCACACTAACTTTGTCTTCTAGTCTATGTTCGATATTTGCTGTTGTCATTCTAAAAACATCATTTTTCAATGTGAAACCAGATAAAACAAGACCTTGGGAGCCATTAGAAGTTATTAATACAGGATACTAAAATTCATCATAGTTTTTTTTTAAATCTGGAAGAGAAAAAAGAATAGTATTTAAAACAGTTTTGAAATTGCAAAGAAAAATGAATTATCATTCTATGTGGCTAAAATTTTGGACACTAGTTTAAAACCCAAAGCCTCTGGGTATACTGCTGGATTTTGAATACCCTTGAGTACGTGTCCTGGAACCTGGAGTTAGCAGAGAGAGGCATATAATCAGCAAGGCACATACGGCTCATGTATTCCCTCTTGGATATACATCTGCAGAGGTTAGGCACCCTGTACTCATTATTCCACACTGGGTGTTCACATAGAAAGGTCAAACAATGCATGCAGCCGAAATCCCTGATTAGTGGAAATGTGTGTGTGTGTGTGTGTGTGTGTGTGTGTGTGTGTGTAGACCTTTATGCCACATCATTAAATTATAGATGACACATTTGATTTCAATGTAAGTGTCCACACACATTTTTATCAATTAATCATTCCCATAGGATAATAAAAACAGTTTTGGAAAGATGGATAAATAATATATCTGCTTGACATAAAGTTTAGGACCGAAGAATGTGTGTCTACCATGACTTGATCCCATCCTGATATTTTATGCTTTTCTCATTATAATAATGCAAATCTATTAAATTTTGACCTACTTTTTAAAGGCTGATTGAAGTATTTTCAAATTGTGATTGTTATCGGACACATTAACTGCTCTTTTTAGTTTTAAGGCTTCGCATTTGATTAGCACATTTCCCACAGTTTCTGTAAATATGTGACCTTCAAAGGGCAGGACCAAGGACCGCATGCTGTGGACAGACACTGTGATGTCTAACCTAAAGGATCCACGATTGAAATTATTAGGGTATGGATTTTTAATTACTTAACTCTGTCCTTATCAGTCCCATTGTGAATGCCTCCTGCTCTTATCTTGTTACTTCTTACTTTATAAACTCATGCAAAGAGGAAATAAGTTCATTTAGTTTGTGCTTTCTGAGTTTATTCTGAATTTTTATAATATCTTCCTTTGTTAAAACTCAAAAATCTTCCTTTGTTAACACTCAAGTACAAAGTTTAGTGATCTTTGTAGAATTCCACTTGCCCCAGGCTAGATCTTTCAACTACCATATTTTATTATTTTTATTATTATTCATTTATTTTTTAAAGAATTGCCAGGTATGGTGGTTCATCATGCCTTTAATCCCAGAAACTTGAGAGGCAGAGGTACAAGGATCTCCATGAGTTCAAGGTCAGCCTAAGACTACAGAGTGAATTCCAGGTCAGCCTGGGCTAGAGCAAGAGCCTACCTCAAAAAACATATATATATTTTAAGACAGTGTCTCACTTTAGATGTAGCTCAGGCTGTCCTGAAACCTTACTAGGCAGTCTGGGCTTTATTGTCTTCTGGGTTCTTTGATTATAGATGTGAACAACTCACCACACACTTGGCTCACCTTTTCTGTTTCTAAAGAAATTGGCAAAACATTTATTTTGGTAGATGGCACAGCCATCTCAAATACATGAGATTTAAAAAAATATAACATGACTGATATGCTACCAAATGCTGTCAGTGCTCAAAAACAGGCAGGGGGTTCCACACACTGAGAAAGAAGGTCTTGAGTTAGAACTCAGAGGAACTGGAAACCAAGGACTCTGCTGCATACGCTGAGGTGAGAGGGCAGATTCACACTGATTCAACAATTGAGTAACAGATTGGCCAGAATATATTGTTTTTTGAGGTACGGTCTTGCTCTAGCCCAGGCTGACCTGCAATTCACTCTGTAGTCTCAGGCTGACCTCGAACTCATGGAGATCCTCCTACCTCTGCCTCCCAAGTGATGGGATTAAAGGTGTGCCCCACCATGCCTGGCATTTTTTTTAAACTAAACTTTGGACTTGAGTTGTTTGTGAGATGAAATTTGCAAGGACAAGGCAATTCTTTAGATGTTCTGCTTTTCATGGAGTGGGATATTCTGAAGCCTGCAAGTGCAGGATTGCAGTCCCTCTCTGCTGCACATCCATAGTAAGCATCTAGGTTACAGGGTCTCTGCTGGCCTCCCAGGATGACCTTTCTGTTTGTCTTTCACTTCACCCTTAGGTGTGTGTGTTCCCGCATGTGTGCACATCTCTCTGACATGCACTGTTCCTTCTGATCCCTTTATTCTAAGCAGCACATATACCTTCCTATTCTGCCATATTTCAGTCAGGAATTGCACAGCACAGACAGACAATGGGCCCGCCAGGGCATAGTGCCACTGCAAATGAACTCCAGATGACTGTGCAACTTTGTCACTTTGTGTATCTGGCTTTATGTAGTTACTGAGGAATTGAACCTGGGTCATTAGGCTTTGCAGGCAAGTGCCTTAACTACTGAGCCATCTCTCCAGCCCAGAGATTATCATGTTTTTGTTAAAAAATGATTTATTTGCAAGAGAGAAAGAGAGTACACAAGGGCCTCCTGCCACTGCATACAAACTCCAAATGCATGGATGACTTTGTGTCCCTGGCATTATGTGGGTATTGGGGAATCAAACACAGGCCATCATGCATTGCAAACATGCACTTTAACCACTGAGCCATCTCTCCACCCCTTCATTGATTGTTAAAAGCTTGCAATTAAAAAAATCAAGTGCTAAATCAGGTGTGGAGGCATATGCCTTTACTCCCACACTTGGAAGGCTGAGCTAGGAGGACTGCTGTGAGTTTGAGGCCAGCCTGGGCTACAGAGTGAGTTCCATTTCATCTGGTACTAGAGGAGGGAGACACTGCCTCAAAAAACAAAAATCAAATATTTTTTGTTGTTAGGAAGTTTGAGTCTTTCAATAGTAAACTTTTTAAAAATTAATACCTTTATTATGAGTAAGTATGTACATTGTGTGAGCAAATCTTGTGAAGGTGTCCCTGTTTCTCTCCTCTCTGTCCCCTACCCACTGGGGTCTTTCCTCGGTGAACATATTGGGTCTGTCCAGAGGTTAGGGGGTTATGAACTGCACCCGAGGTAGGCAGTTTTTAACCAAGTTCTGTTCAGTTTTGAAAGTTCAGTGTGATGATTTTTCACCTGCTATTTGTTGGTATATAGACAACCAAGAATATTAATGGTAGCTCTCAGTCTACTGCTCTATTTTCTTCTGAAACTTTCTGGGCAAGCCTCCCACTATTTTTCTTTGTGTGCCATCTCCTTTATGCTCCGTGGTATCTAACACGGTCTTCTAGTTTTATCTGAGTATGTTTCCCCTTCCTTTTCACAATTCAATTGAAATCATAACGCACTCAATCAGGATGACTGCTCTCCCACCAACACGGCCTTGCCAGTCTTATGAGATGTCGTCCATCTCCTCCTTGAAGCAGCAGGAAGAAGAGATGAAAACATTACTAGTGCCCTTAAACCATTCATTTTCCTACCCAGAAATCCAATGATGGTAGAGATACATTCCTGCCTCCATAAAGAGAATGAGGGTTCATTCTCATATATATCAACGAAAGTGGGAAGCATTTGGGAACTTTATTCATTTTGGCTGGCCCTCAAGTTTCTGTTATCTGCTGCCTGGAAATAAAGCACATTTCTCATTTAGCTGGACCACATGTTCACACCATCACTTCGCTTGTCTTCGGTCAGGAGGCAAAGCTGCTCCATTAGGAGGTACAGCTTTCTCTCTCATGTGTCAAACCTCAGAGGCATCTTCAGAAGGCACCAGATCTCGTTACAGAGGGACACTGTCATAGGCACCAGGAGGCCAGGTCTTCTTTTCTTCCTTACCTCATTTTTTTTTTTTTTGGTTTTTCGAGGTAGGGTCTCGTTCTAGTCCAGGCTGACCTGGAATTCACTATGTAGTCTCAGGGTGGCCTTGAACTCACAGCAATCCTCCTACCTCTGCCTCCTGAGTGCTGGGATTAAAGGCGTGCACCACCATGCCTGGCTCTTGCCTCATTTTTCTCTGCCTGCTAGCACTGGTTTTGGTTACCTGCCTCTGCATCAGATTTTTTTCTATTTCCCTCACAGAGTCAGAGGTAACATTATATGGCAATACTTCCGGTAAATGTTGACATTTTGAAATAGAAACTAAGATGTGAGGATGCAGATAATAAGATACCAAAGTATTCCCAGTCTCTCCATGTTTGTCTCGAGGGGGGCCACGGAGAGTCAGGATGGCAAGGTACCTGCAAAGACCCCTGGCTCTGATGCAGGCATGGCTGTGTGGCATTGGGAATTCCTCTCTTTGGTGCTCTAGCTGGAATTCTTAGTGGTTTATCAATCTGTACCTGGTTCTTTTAGACACTGTTAAGATTGATAAAACAATAAATTGATCAATAGTCTTCATTGCTCCTTCTCAGTTCTGTCCGTCCTATGAATTTTTATTCATCAAAAATGTGTTGATCACTTTGCTGTCACTCCTACTTCATCTAGGGACATATATGGATTTAAAGTTTCCATGACTGTGCTTTGTCATAAATGTTTGGACATTATGTTTTGAAAGCATACTGATGGGCTTGAAATGTTATCCCCCCACCCACCCAATAGAACACTGCCTAGGGGTCTAGGCTATAGAACAACACTGTGCAATCAAAGTTTGGCTTTGATAATATTTTCTTAGCTGTGTGACCTTGCACCAATTATTTAACCTTTCTGTTTTTTTATTTTTAAAATATTTTATTTATTCATTTTCAAGCACAGAGAGAGAGAGAGTGAGAGAGAGAGGGGGAGAGAGAGAGAGAATGCAACAGGGTTACCACCTTGTGGGTCTGGCTTATGTGGGTCCTGGGGAATTGAACCCCGGGCCTTAGGCACTGGAGGCAAGTGCCTTAACTGCTGAGCCATCTCCCCAGCCCACCTTTCTGGTTTTTTTAAGCTATAGAATCAGTAAAATAGAAAGGGTACAAGTATCTCATAGAGGGATTGGGAGGTTTACAAGAGCTAATTTACAAACACATAGCAGTGCTTGAAGCCTCCTAAGAACTCAATAAATATTAGCTTTTATTATTAATTCTCTGCTTAATTAACACTAATTTATTAAACTCTACTTTAAATATCACCATCTCTGTGAAGCTATCCACAATTTTACCCGAGGCAGAACTAATCCCTTTCACTCCTATGTGTTCCCAGAGCATTTTGTACATATTCGATTGGACTTTAAATAATTTTTAACATGTGTCTTTCTCCCTTGTTAGATCATGAGCTCCAGAAGGATAGATTTCTTGCTTTTTAAAATTCAAGCTGTATTCCTATTTTCTAGCTTATTCCTGGCTTGTAGTGAGTGCATAATAAATATATGTGAGTTGTACATCTCTACTGAGATAGCAAAATTCTCTGAGCCTTAGACCACATTTTGCATTTCTTTAAATTCTCCCATAGTCCTTAGAGCATTGCTGGCCACGTCAAAAATAGTCAATAGAAACTTGTTGATTGACTGAGATTGAAAATATCTACCTGTGGAGCAAGAGAACATTCAGCCATATCAGGCACTGGAAAGGAAACACACACACACACACACACACACACACACACACACACACACACACACACACACACACACACACACACACACACACACACACACACACACACACTGTGATGAGATCAATGGAGCTTGGTGTGAAATTATGATCAGAGACACTACAGTAGATTAGAAACTAGGTTGCATGGCTGACAAGCTTGTCCAGACAAGAGAGGCACAGTTAACTTTGCGGGGTACTGCGGGTCCTCCATGGTGGATGGGACTTTATATACTATGGTAACACTAAGGATAAATAAACAAATCAGTATTATGGAGTTTAAGCTACGAATCTCTGAAGACACCAGCAGAGAGAAGGGAAGAAATACACTGATGGGTTTGGGCAGGGAAATTATTAAGCGTGAAAACAGATAACACGGGCCCTCCAGGAAAAAAAAAAAGGAAGGAGAGAAAAATGGTGTGTCAAGCATGGGAGAAATACTGTAGGAGAAACACAAAAGGAATAACAAAACAGCAGACAGGAATACAGGATGAGCCTGGGTGTGTGTATGCTAGAAATACACAATGTAAGGTGGAGAAGCGAGGTTTGGTGCACACACAGGGGGAACATGACTCTTAACAGGATCATGGCCACTGATTTCAATGGGGCCTGAACTACCACACAGCCACGTCATCCAGACAGGGTCTGGAATAATGGGCGAAAGGACAGGGGACTTGAATGAAAGTGACAATAACGGTGGCTCATTTCACTTCAATAGAACTGTGTTGAATACAGTCCACACACACACACACACACACACACACACACACACACACACACACACACACACCCTTTCTTTTAAAACCATGTAGTTGCGGCCCTCTGACATTATCTCCATCTCTTGCCTGGGTTGTGAACATCGCCTTGAATTGGTCTCTCTAGCCCACCTTGGAGTTTGGATCACCACTGTACCAGGAAGATACAAAAAGAAATGAACTCGTATGATGTAATTCTTCCTTTTAAAGGACATCAATCGTTTCCTGCTCCTGATTTCTCTATTTCAGGGTCTCCATAAGCCCTGCTTTTTCTGAATGGATAATTCTTTCCCTTTTACAGTTTGGTTGTGGTCCTCAAAATTTATGTGCTGGGAATTAATGTCCAAATTCCTGGTACCTGCATGTAGGAGACAGGATTTGATGACAAGAGAATGAAGTCTCCCTAATGGCATTCGAGCCTCTATAAGAAGAGAGACACGAGCTAGTGTTCTTGTTTGTCTTGCCAAGCAATGCCCTTGGTTGTGTTATGGAACAGCAAGAAAATCCTCACTCCATGCATCTGCTTAGACTTCTCAGATTTCGTCATTGTGAGACAGATAAACTTCTTCACAAATTTCCCAGTCTCGACTATTGTTTTTGTTACAGCAACAGAAAATGGACTAAAATGCATCACTTATCTCGGATGTTTTAATCTATCATCTGAAATCTGTTTAATCCCCACATGTCAAAGATAGCAGTTGTTTTTTCTTATCCTCCTCCTTCCCTTTTCTCCTCTTCTGCCTCTTTCTGTTCTTCCTCTTTCTCTTTATGTCCTCCTCTTTTTCTTCTCTGCCCTCTATTTCCTCCACATGACCTTGGTATGTAGCCCAGGCTGAATTGGAACCTCTCATCCTCCTGCCTTATCCTCCTGAATGGACCACCCGTGATACAGCCTGGGCTGTTTAGTATGTGACCATGGTTGTGGATATGCAAACTTAAGTAAACGCAAAGTGACACAGATCTACATGCGTCATTATGTACACACAAGTAGAATTAAAACCAGAAGAATCTGTTTAGGATTGGAAGATAAATTAGATGGATATTTCTGTTGTCATTATCAGGCATTGTGGGAACACCTATCATCCCAGCTCTTGGAGGCAGGAAATTCAGGAGCTCCATAGCATCCTGGGCTACACAGACAGAACTTGTCTCACACAAATGAAGGGAAAGAAAAGAACAAACTCCACAAATCTTGGATGCATGTAAGGCTGTGGTTTTTGCACAGTGCCACCAATGGGACCCTGGATAAAGGAGACATTCAGCTGAAAGGGAATCTGCATTCATTTCAGAACTCAGAAATTTAAACGAAAAAAAAAATTGAAAGGTAACATATATACACAAGTCTGTCTTAGTAGTCATTTTTTTTGTTTTACCCAGACAATAGGTTTCTGAAATCCAAATAAATGTATAGGTTTCTCTAAAGTCAAACCATAGAACATCATCCCAAAATGTAAGGTACATTGACATTCTGGTTACATGCTCATAATTTAGTTGTTTTGCATGACTAATGCAAGATGTCTTGGCTTTAATTGTGGATTAAAATAATGACAATCAACTATGAAAAGACAAAAAATTGATCTTAATGTCTCCTGACACATTTAATATACACAAAAATTTCTATGTAGCCCATACCAGAGAGTGCAAGATCAATAAAATAAAAAGAAATTATTATATAATTTTATAGCATTTTTATGGTAGACAAAATTTTGGAAACTAAAAGAATACTTAGGAACAAAATCAGTGATACAATTGAAGAGAAAATAATTTTTAAACCATATTTGTATGGAAAACACACATTTATATATTTGGCTTAATTTTTACCTTGATGGTGGGAATAGGCTTTTTAGGGACAAAATGATCTCTCTTCAGTGGTGAACACAGTTCATTTTGTTCTTTTTGTCTAATCTTGCTCTCTGCAATGATTGTTTTGCGCTGTTCAAGGAAAGGTCCAAAGCTTGGCAGTTTCTAAGGGGAAAACATACATATAAGAATAAAAATTAGCTCACAGAAGGGAACCAGAGAGGATTGCTCTACACACAAATATTATCAAGTAACATATATATATATATATGAGGCTATTTCATATCTACTTTTTTATTTTTAAATTTTATTTACGTATTTACATGTGTGTGGCATGTGTGTCCTTATGTATTATACATGTTCATATATGTGTGGGTACATGGGGGTGTCCATGTATGTGTGCTAATGTGCAGAGGACAGAGGACAAACAGGTGTTCTTCCTCAGGTGGTCTCCATCAGCCATTTTTTGAGACAGAGTCTCTTATTGGGCTGCAGCTCACCAATTATGCTATAGACTAGCTGATCAGTAAGCCTCAGGGATCTACCTGTCTTTACCTTCCAATACTAAACGTAGACAGACACATACCAACATGTTCAGGATTTTATATGGATACTAGGGATTGAACTTAAGTCCTCATTATTTGCAAGACATGTGCTTTATCAGCTGAGCTATCTCTCCAAACCGTGTCTACTCATCACAAGGTCTTCATTTATTCTTGGACCACAACTCTTCTTGATACCAGATTTCACTTGGAATTTAAACAAACACAAGAACACCATACCTTTACCAAACATACTTATATATTAGATGCAAATATTAATTGAAATATACTTCTAAATGGAATAAATTTCACAATGGCAAACCAAATCTATAAACAATAAAACAATAACTATTAGTTGAACTATTTGTTTGTTTTGTAGAGTCAGAAGGTGAAACCTATAGATGTTTTCCCCTCCTTTAACAGGTGTTTAGCACAATACAGACAAAGCCATAGTCTCTGACAAATGTTTTTGTCAATAACAAAGGCACTTTGGCAAAGTTCTCATCTGTAGCTTCATTTTATTGTGTTCAAATTCTTACTACATCTCTGAAGATTGTAACTAATGTTTATTACAATTTACTGGAATAGTTGAAAAACAAAATGGTAAAAGTATTGATCCTCCTGTGCAAAAAAAAAAAGCTATTTTGTATGAATGAGAAAAAATAGAAATGAAAAGCAGAGAGTATATCACAGTGCTTAAGCAAACTTCATCAGCATTCAAAAATCACATTGCAGCTTTAAATCTCAAGGTTATTCAATTGTACTTTAAAAAGTTCATTTAGCAAGATACCTGGGCGGCATGGAAAGATGCTAAGTGGTTTCAAGTTAACACGAGAATGCCCTCATACCATTCATTATCCCACACTGATTTCCTCTTCACTTTGTCCTTCCCCTCTTCTGGAACCTTTTGCTCTTCACTTTCCCTGACATATACTGCTGATGATAGACACTACTGAATTCCAAATGCTTCGTGTCAGCTTGTAACCTGGAGTTGCTAGGTCTCTTTTATAAGGCTGCAACCCCGCCTCACTTCTGCAGAATAAAACCCATTTATCTAGCTGATGGAGGTTTGCAGAACCACAGTGCTCCAAGGTCATCTTGATCTCTGATCTTGCAAGTAGTTTGGTTTAAAAAAACACACTTGTTTCAAAGCACTGGCCTCCACTTTCTAGTCTGCACAAGGCCCTGGGGAATGAGTTTTCTTATACTGGAGACTGCAGAACGGTGAATGTAATGAACATGCGCCAGGTTCTAATCAAGGCAAAATGTAGACTTGCATTGAACATTTATATCAGCAAAGAGCATACTTATGTGGTGATACTCAAGCTTATTATTTCAGTGGTCAATTCACTGTAATCATGTTGACAAGCCAAGGAAATGGAAACAATGTCATCGATGAGGTTAGAATTTTGTATTCACCTCTATATCTAAATACTTTTCCAAATTATACTATTTAGTGGTCACAATAACTTGAAAAGACATGATGATGGGGATGATGTTTTTTATCTATTTTACTATAAGGCAAGTGATGCTAGCTTATTGAAAGCATAAAAATAAGAGCATAAAAAGACTCCCAATGCTTATCACATTTGAAAACCACCTCAATACAGAAAAACAATGTTTACTTAAAACAACCAGTTTGAAAGCTTAAATAATGCTTGTTTGAATGCCTTGAGCAAATGAGGCCTTAGGGATTACACTTAAAGAAATGTCCCCTTGGGTCCAGATGACACTTTGTAAGGTGACAAACACGTGATATAAATCATGTCAGCATGCCACTCTTGGTACATTTCTCTGTTTGTGTGTCTCTCTTTTTTTCTGGTTTTTCAAGGTAGGGCCTCCCTCTAGCCCAGGCTGATCCAGAAATTTCAAGAGTGGCATAGAACATTTTTCTTATATATGAAGGCTATCTACTTTAAAATTTTATATTGATAAACAGTATCAAGAATTGCTAAGTGTTAAAAGCCAGGCATGGTGACATACACTTATAATCCCAGGGCTGCGAGCTAGAGAGAAGAAAATCCCTGGGCATGTTCACTGGCTAGTGTAGCCAAGTCCAGGAGCATGAAGCTTAGTAAGAAACCTTGTCTTGAGACGTAAGGTGAGACTGTCCTAGTGCCAGGAATGAGATACCACCCAGTGAGGTCCTTGAAGTCCCCCAAACAATATATGTGTTGCCAACACTCTTGGTTGCCCACCAGAACTCTATGGTAAGAATCCACATGCTCCACTTGCAAGATCCTTGGGAATCAAGCTTGCTGTCATAGCATGAGAAAGAGCTGTGCAGGCTTCTGTGGGAGAAAAGTCGATGTAATTTAACTGCTAGCTGGTGGCACTGTTAGGAAGACTATGGAGCCTCTGGGAGGTAGAGCTTGGTTAGAAGTATGTCACTGGGATGGATCTTGAGTTTTTAGAGTCAAGCCCTTTTTCACATTTGTTCTCTTTACTTCCTCCATGCTGATATGAAGACGTGACACTGGCTGTCTGCTCTTCACTGCAATGAAACTTCTCAAAACTGTAAGCAAAAATAAATATTTCCCTTCCCTAAGCTGCTTCTTTCTGGATGGGTGATTCATTACAAAAATGAAAAACTAACTGACTAGCCACAGACCCTGCAAGCTACACAACTGAACAGCAGGAAGATATACCCATTGGTGCAATAATGGCATGACTGTTATGAGGGTAACTTCCTGCTCTCTTAGGACATTTGAATTCCACAAGAAAGAATACATGTCTAGTACTGAAAGCTAGTACTCATAAGCGTAGGGCTGGCAAGTCTATAGGCCATAGGAGGAAAGTGCCACTTTTGTTTGAGTAGGCGCCATTAAAGTGCCTTCAACATATTTATGGATTTTCTTATAGATTAGCGCTGGCCTTGCTTTTGGTCAGAGAAGCTCCATTTTGCAGTTGGTGGTAATTACTAGGGTGGCTCAAAATTCATCAAAGTGCTAAGAAAAAGTGGTTGTTGAATGCTCAGTGGTAAATAAGACATTTCTACCATGCCCTTTAAGGCTTGAGGAGCATTTCAGAAGAGAAGGCTGAAAGAATGTAGAAGGTAGAGAATGGGGAGGAGTGCTTTGGAAGTGGCCATTGCATTCATGGCCAACAGTGACTGATCTTTCTTAGACAAGACTTACAGCATTAGGCTGGCCCATCAGCATTCCATCACAGATGGCAGAGAGAGGCAAAAATAATATAATAAAATTATAAAACAGCAAAGTGGAAAATGGACTAGTTGGAAAGACAGGATTCAGTGGAAGAATGGGTAAGGAGGAATAAAAGAAGTTAAAAGGAGGAGTTTATGATCAAAATTCATGTCCATTAATGAAAATTGGGAATACAAAAGCATAAAAGAAAAAAAGAAAAAAGATAAGGTAAAGGATGATTGAGAAAGATGCGTCATGTTGACTTGTGGCTACTCATCTACACACATGTGCACTTGCTCTCCCTCCCCAAATAAACATGTAAACCCATACACATATACATACAAAGAAAGGAAGGCCCAGTGTTTAAACCTCAGGGTGACAAACCTCATGAAGATCTGAACCACAATTCTGGTCTCCTGATTAGATCATGTTTCTCTCAACACCATCAAATTGCATTTGAGTTTTGTCAGGGTTACTTCAAATGAAACATTTTATTTATTCATTTTCAAGCAGAGAGAGAGAGAGAGGTGGGGGGAGAACCAGTGCCACCACCTTGTGGGTCTGGCTTATGTGGGTCCTGGGGAATTGAACCTGGGGCCTTAGGCACTGGAGGCAAGTGCCTTAACCGCTGAGCCATCTCTCCAGCCCATGAAATAGTTCTTGAAACTTTTTGAGCTAGAGGAGGAAATGTGCTATTTAGGTTATCCTTTATTCAAATGGAGAGAGGAGTGCAGATAAATGGAAACCAGGATTTCAAATCATTGCAACCAAAATAATAATGATGACTATTGAAAATCCCTGAATTGTGAATGGAACAGAGCCAGTGTCAACACCTAAGAACATGATATTTTCTATCGTCTTTGCACCTGTTCACCACATTTGCCGCATATCAATTATGTGCTGCAGCTTTTCAATGGCTTGTTGTGGTCCTATGACTCTAATGAGCTAATCTTTTATAATTAGAATTAAGAAAAGGTTCTCAATTTACCATAAAGATTCCTATAGGATTTTGTTTGTACATTGGTTAGAAAAATTAATGAAATAACAGAGGCCACTGCCCAATCGTTCTTTAAGTTGAAAGCATACATGCACAAGACAATAACTATTCCCTCAACCCTCCACGGCACATCTCCAAATCAAGTTTCTTTGTAATTTCTCATTGCCATATGGGGAGTCCAGAAGCTAAAGGCTCACTTCCAAAACTTCAAGGCTGCCATCAGCATTTTGCTTTGTTCACTAGTACAAAACATTAAGTGTTTTTTTTTCAATGTGTGCATCTAGTGGCTTTAGGAGTTAGAAGTATTGCATGTTTTCAAAGTTAAATTTTCTGGGCCTGAGAGATGGCTGTGTTCAATCCCCAGCAACTATGTGAAAATCCAGATGTGGGTGCACATGCTCGTAATCTTAGTGCTAAGGAAGCGGGCAAGAGGATCACTGGATCTCACTGATCAGTCACTCTAAATGAAAAAAGAGAAAGCTCCAGTTTCAGTGAGAAACTTTGCTTCAAGGAAATACAGTGGAATACTGATAGAGAACACTTGACATTCTCCTCTTGCCTCCAGAAGCGTGAATACAGGGCACACATATGAACACAGATGCATATGCTAGGTACACATGCTTGCACACACCAATACCCACCACACACTTCAAACACATCAAAAAAAAGTTGTATATTCTGTAATGCAAAAGATTAATTCTTTCCTTCATCCCCTTCTCTCGGGCTTCACTTAGCAGACATTTGTGCACTGGTCTTAAGAAACTAGACAAACCCCCCTCCCCCCCAAAAAAAACCCATCAAAGCCAAACTAAGAAAAAGTGAAGATGAATATGTCACTAGCCATTGTGTATGTGTGCAGTCAATGATGATTAATAAAGCATTTAGCTCAAATCTCTGCCTGAACATAGTTAATTGATTTCCCATTGCAGAAGGACCAGCAGCAAGGCCTGGCAGAGGTGGCAGCCAGTCTCTTCCTTGTCATTCATTATTTCCTTACAGAAAAAGTCATAGCCTACAGACCTTTCAAGTAAGAGATTTTGATCATCAGTGCTATATTCCTTAAACAAAGGAAAAGGAGTTCTCTGGGACAGTCAGAAGCTGCTTCGTAAATGATAAACTGAACAGAACCCATAAATGGTGGGAATTTTTGTTTCAGTCATTTCTCCAGGGATTCATCATTGATGAATTTGTTCTCAGGGAAAAAAAAGCTAAATATCACTCATTTAGAGCTAACAGAATCCCACACTAAAACTGTCTTGATCCAGATATGAATAGCACTCCATCGTCAATAGAAAAGTGACAGCATAATGAATCAACAGTGATACCTTAAGCCAGCAAAGCTTTAAGGTAAAGAAGTCTATTTGGATTATAATTTATTCACAGATCAATCTACAGGTAATTGAGCATATTATGAAGCAGAAAAGGGTGCTTGTTTCTAATAGAGGTAGGAGCTGGCATCATCCAGTTAAAATTGCATAATCTTTATGAGTGGCAGCAGGTTGGCTAATAGCACTAGTTTATAGCACTGTGATGCATCCACTCTATTTTCTTAATCATATTCTCTTATCTGATTGGAAACAATAACAGCAAGAAAAGTAATTACTTTGATATCTACACAGTAATAACCTGAAATGATAAAAGGATTTTAGGTTCATGCTGAGTGATTATATATATATATATATATGCCTGAGACAATTGATCTATCAATGTGTTTCCTTTTTATATGTGTGTATGTGTCCTGACAGACTGAGGGACGAGATATATGTAATGAACATGATCTTGATTGTTTTCCAAAGACATGTTCACATATAACATGGCGACACTACTTATCCACTGTTGCACATTTTTTTCAATAAATGCAATATCAAATGTCTACTCTGGTCCTGGAACTGTCTTACATTAAAAACCAAATGACTTCCAGAAAGCATAAAGTTATTATTAATTTTATAAAGCATAGTGACAAATTGATTTTATGTCAAGTATTTCTAGTTATTACACATATCCAAAGCAAAATATACAAATTGTATGGAAAAGTTTTAAATGACCTAAAGTGTCTAATGACCAACAATTGCAGAAGAAAATAATCTTTACAAAGGTTGGTCTATGCAAAGCTTAAGAAGATGGGCTGGAGCTCTTGCCTCACAAATATTTGGACTCGACTTTCATTCCCAGAACCCACATCACAATGCTGGATGTGGCTCAGAATTGCGAGGTGAAGATAGGAGAATCCTTGGGGCTGGCTGCCTAGCCAGTCTAGGTGAGCGTCAGGCTAATCTAAAGAAAGACCTCGTCTCAATGGAGGTGACTGACATGCCTAAGGATGACACCCAACATTGTCTTTTGACCCTCCACACGTATGTGCAAATAGGTACATCTTTTCACACACACACACACACACACACACACACACAAGACAATTAGAATAATTTTGAATATTACAATAAAAAGTGTGTGAGAAATGGGTGTGATGGCTTAGATCATGGGTTCTATGAGTCTGTGAACTTAGTGTAAAGTGACCATTGTGCAGTTTAAATGAAGCAATCTGCAAAACGTTCCTGGGACACCCACTATTTAGTTGTTATACACACTCAGCATGGTGCAATGTTGAGGAGAAGAGGGAGGAGGTAAGTCTGAGTTGTATTTCTTCTTTCTCCCCAATTATGAAAACAGTCAGTTAATTACATTTGGCTGGGATTGTCATATCTACAACAGTTTTAATGTATTTTAAATTCAGATTTTTCCCCATGTGTAAATGGTATGTACTGCTTAATCGCTGATATAACAGTGAGAAGTTGTCAATGATATTTTCAATCATGGACAAGGGAAAACAGAAGAGAGAGAGAAAAAGCAGCTCTATGCAATGTGTTACAGTGCTGTGCGGTTCCTGATAGTGCACATTCGAATGCTGGAGTTAGACATGCAAAATACATGAAATATGACTGTAATGTAACCAAATTTAAACATACAATTTTTGACCAAAAAATAAACGATGTCAGCATCAGTCAGAAGCAATCTCAGTCTGTGCTCTATAGTTTCAAACAGAAAACTAATGGCCACAGAGTGTTGAAGGTACTGATTTAGAAGTCAAATTTGCATGAAAATCAGTTTTGCACTCATTAGTTGTGTGACTATAGCTAATTACTTAAATATTCTGCTAATTTTCCTTATCAATGAAATGAGAATGACAGTGTCTACCTCACAATGTTAATATAGACATTAAGGGAAATAATATTTGTGGAATACATGCCTGCTAATTTAATTCCATAATAAGCCTTAACTATCAGTACTGCTCTGTATAGTACAGTTCCATCCCTCTGCTCAAAAGAGTATTTCCCCCTTTCTTTTAACTTACTCTGCACCAATTTGGCCTCTTAGTTTCAGATCAATTTTCAAGTCCTCTAAGAAATGTCCTATACTGGCTCCTCTCTATCTGGTGTCGGAGGAGCCTTCATGATGCAGCAGACTGCCCTGAACATGCGTTAACCCTCACGCCTCCTGTACTGTTTGGTCATTCATTATAATCATGCTTCCATCTTCCTCTTAGTTTTGTGTCCAGCAAATAATAGGTACTCAAAGTATATTCTTTAAGGTTTGCTTATTCTCTCTCTCTCTTTCTCTTTCTCTCTCTCTCTCTCTCTCTCTCTCTCTCTCTCTCTCTCTCTCTCTCTCTCTCTCTCTCTGTGTGTGTGCTACCCTGCACACGTGGGGAAGAGAGGAGCTTCCTAAGAGTCAGTCCTTACCTTTCACCTCATTTCCAAGAAATGGTTTCTGTCTTGTTGGCTGAGTTTTGTAGTTTCCTTCACATTGCTGAGACAAAACACCCAACCTGAAGTAGCTGATGGGAGAGGTTTATCGGCTTACAGTGTCATCAGAAGCCCCGTCATGGCAAGGAAAGGATGATAAAACAGAGCCTGGAATCACATCTTGCCACAGCAGGTGCAAAATAGCAACAAAAATTGAGCTGAGCTCTGGCAAAAGGGAGCTGGCCATAACACCCCAAAGCCTGCCTACAACAGCACCCCTCCTCCAGAAAGGCTCCACCTATTACTGCAACCAACTGGATTCAAAGCACATGAGGGTGACACACCACTGAAGCCATCACACTGCACTTGCTACAAGCTTTTTGAGTTCTCCTGTCTCTTCTCTTCCATCTTTCCATCCGCCTGCTGGGGTAACAGAAGCTTGTCAGCATGTCAGACTTTTTACCTAGGGTCTGTGGATAAAAGTTGAGCACTCAGGCTTGAATGGTAAGCACTTTGCCCACCAAATCATCTCTTCAGTCCTCTCAAAATAGTTTAAAAATCTTGAACAGATGAATAAAAATACCTTGGTTATACATAAAATCTTGCTGGATATTTGAAATGCCATATACCCCCAAATAATTTTCAGAAAGATATGTAATAGGTATTTTTTTCTTTTAAGATTAAAAATTACTTAAAATAAATGTCATTACCCAAGTAACGAGTGTGATTCATAAATAACAAGAACAACAAAAAATTATGAATTGCCAGATTTTGAAAATTTCTATATAAAAGATGGTCTTTAACCTTAAAGAACCAAGTTTATAAGAGCTGCAATACCCTGTGTCATGGGCTGCAGCAAGGGTGACACAGGCTGTTATATGAGCAGTGACAGTGTGTACCTCACCCAGGCTGAGGGGTCAGAGATTGTCTAGAAGGGGTGACACCTAAGCTAAGCTGTGAAGGATGAGGTGAAGGTGGCCTGACAAGCAATGTCAATGGAGGTGTGAGGGTTAGGAAAGGAGGAAAAAAAAAAAACCCTTGTGGGAAAAACAAACAAAAAAAACTGAAAAAAAAAAAACCACCCAAGGGAGAAAGGTGACACTTTAGAAAAGGTGCAGGGAGTCTGTTAATCCTCTGTTCTCTGCATCAAGAGACAGCAGGGTGGGACATCTCCTCTGTACAAGCCGAGCACATTTTATTGAGAAGTGACAAAGTATGTAAGTGAATCAAAAATCGTGTCAACCAAGAGGAAACTTGAACATGAACGGAATGACAGCCACGACTGAAGGCAGCAAGACTTGCTTTTTTGTCAAGTGTTTGGCAAAATGCTGGGCCGCACACCCCATGGAAAAATGGGAGATGCTTTCCAAAAGCAGTTTATAGCATTGCAAGGAAGACTGTCTTTGAAGGAACTTGGGTGATAAAGTCGTTATGCTAATATTCAAATAGCATTTAGATGTCTTACATTAGGTTTCTCTAAAGAAACAAACTGTCATTACTGATGATAATACTCCTCATAGCCACACCTTTAGGCTGGGATATGGGAAGTGATGCCTTAATGGAATAATGAGAAACCAAAACTAAGAGCTGTTCAACCAAACATGGTGTGTGGGAAAATGCAGAAGAATAGCCATGCCGAAGGAGAACAAGAAGAAGAAAAGGAAAGGAGAGGATGAGGCCAGAAAGGATGAGCCAGAACATAGAGGACAGGACAGATGAAACACAACATGGTGATGAATGACTGAAGATCATTTATAAGGATATTCTATTTTAAGACATTCGTATGGCTGACATCTAAGTCTGCTTCCATGATCTCTATTTAATAAACTCTGTTGCACATACACTTGCTTTTGTTAGACATTCAGAAAAAAATGAGTGAATTGAGTTTCATGATTGTGTTGGCAGGTAGCTGAAGAGAATAGAAACCAACAGAAAGATGAGAGAGAGAGAGAGAGAGAGAGAGAGAGAGAGAGAGAGAGAGAGAGGGAGGGAGAGAGAGAGAACACAATGAGAGAAGAAATGTACAGCCAGAAGTAACCTAGAGTACGTAATTTCTAGGGACTTTGTAGTAACTCTAAAAGATCAGACTGGTGAACTCAGCTGACATTTAGGTTATAAGGAGGAGTGGGGGGGGGCTAAGTGGAAGATGAGGTAGATGCCCAAATTGTCTGATGTAACTGAGAGCCTGTTGAGAGGCTGATTATAGATGAAGAAAGGCTAGACAGTGAAGGAGGCATTGAAACTATGCTGAAAGATTGGGTTAAAACATGATGAGATATGTGCAGTGCTGAAAAAAGAAAAAGAGACAAAGCAATGAAGTGGTGTTGGAGTGGTGACACCTGCCTATAATTCCAGCTCTCTGGAGGCAGAGGCAGGAGGACCCCTGCAAGTTTTCAGGCATTTTGGGCTATCCAGTGAGCTCCAAGCCAGCCAGAGCTGCACAGTGACATGTATTAAAAATAAAACAAAACCAGCAAGCAAACAAAAGAAAGTAGTAGAGTTGAAAAACTCTAGGATGATAAAATGCACCGAGTGGCAGGCAAACTGTTTGGGGGAATTGTACAAAATCCAAAATGGCCTCTGAATTTTGGCCAAGTTTTGGATGTTACTCTTTAAGGTGCAGGGAAATGAACCATATTGGAAAATGTGTGAGCAGAAAAACTTGTAGTCATAGAAGGAAGGTAGATAATGGGATCATGTCTGTGACAGAGAGAAGAATCCAAAACGTTGGGGATGGAAATTCCCATTGAAGTAAGAGAGCAATGTAGGTGATCTTTAAGATTATAATTTCTAAGATAGCATCTTCAACCAATGGGAATGGACAAGTTAGATAAGTACATGTAAAAAAATGAAAACAGAC
>PVHP010008732.1:0-52210 GCA_004024765.1 Zapus hudsonius
TACCTTAAGCCTCCTGCTAGTCCAAGCTGCTCAGAACTCTTGACAAAATCATTTACATGAAATTCCAAGATAGCATTTCCCTCTTAAAGCTCTTTCCCTCTCTAAGGATACCGTGTAACTAATTGTAGGATGTTCAAATTCCTTAGCAGGGAACAGAGTGCATAGCTATAAGTATAATTTTTAGCTTTGCCTCCATTTGTCTTACCTTTTAGAAGGTGCAGCCTAATAGATTTGAGCAGGCCCTGCAAGGTGAACTACCGGGATTTCAGTTTTCTGTATCTCAGCTGTAACTAACCATGGTACATTCCTTTTGTGACTTTGGGCAGCTACTTAGACTCTCTATGGATTATTTTCTAATTTGTACCATGGGGTGATGATACTGGTATGGCACGAAGCTCAGGAGAAGATTGAGGGTGTGTGCATAAGGCATTGAGCAGTGTCTGGCAGGCATAGAGTGTGTAATCATGTTGATTGCTAGTATCACATTGAACACATGGTGTTACTGCAGACAGTTGCTTGCTTTATCTAACGTGGCTGGTGTTTCATTTCACTGGCAAATTCTTGTTCATCCTTGAACTTCTACTTTCTCCAGCAGCCCATCACTGACTCTGCTGAATAGATTTTTCTCATTACAATTTATGTACTAGCACTGTGACTGTGCTCCCTCAATATTTCAATTATCCTATTAGCATACATGTTTATGTATGTGCACATGAGTGTTTATTAATCTGAATTTATACTCATAGGAAGTGACCTTCTGAAATATTCTGAGATTCATTTATCATTGTCTTCCTACTTCCAAGTACAATTCTCCTCACATAGTATCTACAGCTTTAAATGTTTCTTTGAATATTGAATGAATGAAGAACTGGCCAGTTGCCCAGTGGCCCTATCCCAACACATGACATTTTTACATGCATGGACACACACAAAACTAACAATATTTTAATGGAAAACACAAATCATGTTTACATTAAATATCATAGATCCATTAATTATTCTTATAGTAAATAAATCAAGTCATTTTCGTTCCAATAATGTTGATTCCCAGAGGACTACTGTATGGCACCCATGGTTATTAATCCAACTTTTAAGTTTCTGAACAGCATCTACCCAGTCCATTATAGACTCATAGCTAGTGACTCCTCTAATTAATATTTTAAAGTAAATCAAAGTCCATATTGCACACATGTATGTACAAAGGCAATAGTCTCCCTAATATCCTAACTGTATATCACCATGTTCCCTTGAAGACTTGGTATCAACAGAATAGTGATTTTGTGCCAATGTTTTGGACTCTTGAAAAAGGATACTAATATTTAAAAGTATATAGATAACATACATATTGTGTGTTCTATAAACTTCCATTCATACTTTCACCCATGTCCATATTTGCATGCTGTGTACATATAGCTTTTAAATAATATTTTAAATGCTAGGTTTTTTCTACTATTCAATTCTGTATTAATTACCTTTCTCATGGCTGAGAAAAAACATCTGACAAAAAATCAGTTTAAGGGAGGAAAGGTTTACTTTGACTTGCATTTTGTGCTTCTGTCCATCATGGTAGGGAAGGCGTGGTGCCAGGAGCAAGAGGCAGCTGGTCACATTCAGCCCACAGGGAGCAAGCAAGCAGAGCAGAATGATGAATGTTGGTGTCTAGCCAACTACCCTTTCTATATAGTCAGAGACTCTATCTTGGGGAATGGTTTCTCTCAATGTCTTTCTACTTTAATTAATCTAATCAAGATAATCTCTTATAGGCATACCCAGAGGCTAATCCTAATCTAGGTAATCCCTCACAATTTCATCTAGATCCTCTCAGATTGAAAACTGATATAATCATGACAAGGCCATACCTTTTCACCTTGACACCCATACATATCATATTTAAATCATAACTGTCCACCTTTATTTTCCTTATATTCCAGGCAATCTCATAATGCAAAATGAACCTAGTCCATCGTCTAAAGTCCTGATAGTCTTTAACAGTTCCAATAATGTTTAAAGTGTATGCAGAGTCCCTTATGAGAGTCAGCAAACTCTTTACTATGAGTTCTTGTAGCATCAAAAAATGAGTTATGCCAGGTGTATGATGGTACATGTCTTTAATCCCAGCATTGGGGAGGCAGAGGTAGGAGGATCAGTGTGAGTTTGAAGCCAGCCTGAGACTGCAAAGTAAACTCCAGGTCAGCCTGGGTTAGAGTGACAATTTACCTTGAAAAGAAACAAACTAAAAACAAAAAAAGAGTTACATACTTACACTGTGTATCATTCCAAGATAAACATTCCAAATAGACAAGGGAAGAATGGGGGCACAGCAAGGAATGAATAGACTCAAACGCAGTAGGTCGAACTCCAAATCTCGCAGCTGCAGCTGCATGTCTGGCACCTGGGACTCATGATGGGATCATCTGGGCTTCAAATGGCTTGGTCAGCTCCACGTATCCAGCTGTGCCTCTCTTAGGCCAGCTGCACTCCAAATCTGCAGCTTTCATCAACAGACATCCTAAGATTCCTGCATCACCAACAGCCTAGATTCTCCGATGTAACTTACAGTTCACCATCAAAGCATTGTACAGTGTCCTCTCAGGGTCTCTTTGCAGTGACTCTGAATCCATGTCAGATGGCCTGTCCTCAGAGCTCCGGAATCATGGTAAAATCCTCCTGATCCCCTCAATCTTGCATCTTTCCTGCCTCCAAAGCCATTACCATGTGGGCAATGCTGCCAGGCTCTGCCATCATTTGGGGGTGAAGCCTGGCCCCTTGAACCACAGCCTGAGAGACCTCACTCAGTCTGCCTTCCAGGCTGACCTCAGAGAACTGTTTTCCTAGTTGGTTATGTCTGATCAGGGAACCTCTCAAATTAGGTTTTCTTCCTTCAAGTAAATTTGGGATTTTGTAAGATGAATCTTCCAGTGGGTGCAGTTTGGTCCTTAGGACACCTATCCAATTACCCTGGAGCAGCATAGGATGCATCTCTTCAGTGTGCTGACCAACAATTGTATCTGCCTTCTCAGCACCAGCCTGAATATCATCCTGATTAGAGATTTCCTCTGTCAAACAAATCATTCTATTTCCTTTAGGTGCAGCATCATTCAAGTTCTCAGGACACTGGCAGAATGTAGCCCGTTGCTTTGGCAGCCTGTTACATGAATTGCCTCTCACCCATTTCCTCATAAAGTCCTTGTCCATTGTCTCTGTTTCTCTCAACATTCTTGTCTTTTAGCGCCCACTAGAATGGTCCATTAGGCTCTGCTTACAGTTTTCCAAAGCTTTTCTTTTTTTCTTTTTTTTAAATATTTTATTTATTCATTTTCAAGCAGAGAGAGAGAGAAAGAGAGAGAGAGAGAGAGAGAGAGAGAGAGAGAGAGAGAGAGAGAGAGAGAGAGAGAGAGCGCACCAGGGCCACCACCTTGTGGGTCTGGCTTATGTGGGACCTGGGGAATTGAACCCGGGGCCTTAGGCACTGGAGGCAAATGCCTTAACCGCTGAGCCATCTCTCCAGCCCTTCCAAAGCTTTTCTAACCCAAGATTCCAAACTCTTCCACATTCCTCCTGGAAACCAGTTCCGAAGGCATTCAAACCATACAGTCAGGTTTATCACAGCACTCTTTCCACCTCTTGGTAACAAGTTTCTATAACAGTTCCCTTGCAAATAAATCACTGTGACCAAATGCCTCACAGGAAGCAATTTAATTTTTATTTCAGTTTCAGTTCCAGGTTACGGTCCATCATGAAAATAAAAGCAGGTGTTAGGAGCTTGAAGCAAACAGGAGCTTGAAGCAAACAGAGCTGGTCACATTCAGCCTATAGACAGGAATCACAGAGCTCAGCCAACTCTCTCCTTTTCATAGAGTCTAAAATCCCACACTGATTGGCGTTGCCCAAGGTAAGGTGGATCTTTCCACCTCAGGGAAACTAACCAAGATAATCCCTCACAGGCATGCCTAGAGGACAATCTAGTCCAGGTAATCTCTCACAGGTGATTCTAGGTCTTGTCAGGTTGACAAATGATATAAGTGATTGCAATTTTATAGCAGCATGCCATTTATTGCTAAAAGTAACCAGAATGAATGGTAATCAATTTTAAGATACACTATACTTTGAAATACTATAATTATTTTTATTTCATTTTATCAAGATGGACTCTCACTGTGTAGTCCAGGCTGTCTAAGAACTCAGAGTATAGCCCAGGCTAGCCTTGAACTTGTAGATATCCTCCTTCTTCAGTTCCCTGAATGTTAGGGTTAGATGTGTGTATAACTACACCAGGTTTATAATCATTGTTATGTAAATAAAGGCACTTTTTAGAATTGAAAATATTTGTATGATAAAAACTCTGAAAGATATTGAGACATTGTCTTTGTAGCCTCTTCTCCTCAAGCATTCATGTGTTTTCTAATACCCTCACACCTTGCTATCCATCTGATACACATCTTTTCATGTTTACTGATTAATTTCATGACCTATTCCTGAGCTTTTCAGCTTTATTACATTGTTTATCTTTCTTTATTAGTTCCTAACTCTTTATGGTATTAAAATTTTTTTATACATTGGATATATTTCCTCTGGTTAATTGCTTCCTTTTAATCTATCTTTAAGTAGATGTATTGCAATCCTTATGTCACAAGATGCATCCGTTTAATTTTATTCCTTATTTCTAGATTACACAAATATTTAGTTTATTCTTTTTTGCCATGAGATTTTATTGATTGATAACAATAGTATCTATATTAACCCAAACTTGAATTATCAAATCAATGTGCCTCAGATTTTAAAAGGGTATTTAGTAGTTCAACCAGAAATCCAAATTGTAAATTTAATCTGGGGCCAGGGAATCATCTTTTGCAAACCACATTTTCAGCCCACTGCCATACAAAATTAGCAAAAAAGTAAACCATTTGTAAATAAGCACAGACAGATATAAATGAAAAGCTTTCTATAATTTCAACAACTTCCTCCTTGTTTAAAGAGCTATATTTATTCACACAGATTGTAGGCAACTCTCACCACTATCCATTTATTGGCTGCTATGTTAAGAATTCTATTGTGGGAAACAATTTTAAAGGGCGAGCTTTTTCTGTGAAAGTTTTAAGATGTGTTCAGTGTTTAACTATTTCCAAGGAGATACGCTATAGAATAAAAAAACAAGGGCAAATCAGAATAGGAAAAAAATCAACCAAAAACTTCAAATTGAGCTTTTGTATAGTCCTTTAGAACCTTTTATTGAAGTTCAGGACCTCGATTATTTTATTTTATTCTTCATTAAAGTGCACCTCTGCCTCAAACTAGAAGTAAGTGCCAAAATTCTATGCATGTCTCTTCTCAAAATGCTTTCAGAAAGATGGGAAACAGGAAGTACTGAAAATCCTGTGAGAAACTCTGATATTGGGATTTCCAGCTCAAGTTGTATAGATTTAATGCACAGACTCATAAATTGTTGTTCCATGGGGCAGTAATCTTTAAAAGGCATTCTAATAAGTACTTTTCAAACTAGATTTCTAAAATCTTTACACTAGAACTCTTATTTTGCTTAATAGAACTTTTAGGAATTCACTGTATGAAAACTGAACTGGAAGTTGAGGTCCGTATCCAGTTTTGTCCTAAGAAAGTTAAAATAAGCTTGTTGAATATAGTCATCAAGGAAACTGATGCCTTTGTCCAACTTTGTAATACTGGAACTTCAACATCCTATAGTCAACTTCTGAGTACAGATATGTCTGTACATAAATGAGGGGCCTCTCCCTGATTAGAAGAAAGGATAAGGAATCACTAAAATATTTCATGGATGAAATGGAACATAATCCACATAGTGAATATGAAAGTTAAATTTTATAGCAGATAGGTTAAGGCACAGTTATAATTTTTTTTTAAAAAAAATCTAAGTTCATATTTTTAAAACTGTTCAACAAAGAAATATTGTATGTATACATAGGAGAGATGGGCGAGTACAAATATTGTAATCTTCAAGTTCTCAAAATAATCAGAGAGAGAATGGTGAATGTTGAGATGTTTAGGGTGATGCATTTAATGCAGGTGTAATGTAAATGGTGGAAGAGATGAAAGGCTGTCCATACCCACATCAGAGAGAGGAGGGTGTGAATGTCATGCTCATTTCCATAGTTGTCCTCGGTAGATTTCTAGTCTAACAAGTTAGAAAACATGCTTTTAAAATCCTGATTTTGACAGTATCTGTATGGTTTTTAAAGAAGAGATTTAAATCATTACTTATATGTTCAATTTCTATCACTGATGTTGCTTTTTGATTTAAAGGAGATAAGATTTTCTTCAAATGGGGCACAGCTATGATGCTATATTACAAGGATATGTACAGTAAAGTTTGCATTCAAACAATTTTGGAACTAACAAGGAGGAAAGACTGGCTTCCAAAGTGGAAAGCAGACAATGGATGAAAAGAACCAAAGAGATGGGAAGAGTCTTTTGGAAGCTTTCCATGTCTCCTAGAAGGAGACAGAGTGATAGAAGGAGGTGGCCTTTACAAAGAATCTAAGAGATGATTGTGCATATGGGAGATTAATAAATGAAGGTAGTAGACACCAACCAGAGTGCAAGGGCCATCCAGAAAGACCTGAATGCAGAAAAGAGATGGGGAAATGACTATGTCATAACTTCCTGGTAGGACCCACCATCGGGGGGCCCAGGACCATTCCATGCCATAATTTTCTGGTTTACTTGTCCTTGTTATCATATTACTTTGGGTTCCAAATCCCACGAGGTGTGTGTGAAACAGACTGGATATTGACATCCAAGAGGATTAATCAATGCCCTTTTCACTTTACAAGCATCTCTCTCTTCTAACAGATTATATATCTGAAAGACATAGAATATCTTTTCTTAAAATTACCAAATTTACTGCTTAATCTTTTCATAAACCCTCCTTCAATCAGTCTCTAACTCTCATATAAAACAAAATGTGATTTCTGATCCCAGCACATAATGGGAAACAAAAATGGGGGAGGGAAGGAGAGGATTACTCTGTAAGCTGCCTGACCAACCACAAGACCATAAAACCAATTCATCAGATACATAAAGTGCATACAAGATCCCACAAGTATATGCATATATGATATCTTTTTATACCTGGAAATCATAGTACATTAGGGGTGATTTAGTGAGTCATGAAAATGAATGTTCTTTCCAACATGCTAATGTATATTCCTTTTGCACAGGAAAAGTAAGTCTTGTCTTCCACAGGCCACTATCCAGAACTGTTTCCTTTGGCTCCAGATCTTTTGATCAACTTTCCATTCTCAGCTCTTTCCCAACTGTACTGAAAAACAAAACAAACAAACCTGTCTCCTTCAGTGACATCCTAGGTAGCAGCCAAATTTAAGTATGTGTGCTTTTCTTGAACAAGGCATTTATCAAAAGTAGAAAGTGGAAAAATATTGATCCAAAAATCTGAAAAAAAACAGATTAGGTCTGAAACAGAAGTTTCTTATTATTTGTGGGTTTGGGGGGTTTTCTGTCTAAAAATAAATCCTTAGCATAGGAATACTGTCTTTTTATATTTTGCATAACTATTGGGACCTAGCAACTAATAAATACATGTTATGACTAAAACTCGATATTGCCTACTAATTAGGAAAGCTGGAGGGAAGCTCTAATTTTACTTCTGGGACAGAAACATTTATTTGGAGTTTTATCTTGTATCATATGACTGTATATATTCCAAGTGTTGAAGGATACACGATCGTTATTTCAGCAGTTAATGGAAAATTTTCCTGATAGTATACTATAACTCCTGTGAGTTTGAAAGACAATTTTCTTATAAGTAGATGATTCTCAATGATGGGAATCTTGTCTCTGATCAGTACTCCAGGAATAGGAACAAACGTAATTCAAAAGTAAACTGAGAATGAGCCGAGACATCGGTTTTGGTTAATTCTCAGATCAAAAGCCAAAAATCAATAGGCCGAGAGGAAACCTCCTTCACCATCCACAGCCAGTTCACTCATTAGTTAACCAGAGGGTGGGATCACATTTTAAACCAATAGATGAAAAAGAGAAATTGTTTTTTTCCTTTCTTTTTTATTAACTATGAATTTCAGCTAGCAGTAATGTCATTGGCACAGAAGAGAATAATAAAATATGATGAATCACACTTATCCCCAAGAGAAATTTTCTTTCATCTCTCTCTGATTTCCTTGGCTAACTTTTTTTTTAACTTCTAAAAAAAGGTTGGGGTCTGGAAAGATTGCTCAGCAGTTAAGACACTAACTGCAAAGCCTAAAGACCCAGGTTCAATTTCCCAGAGCCCACATAAACCCAGATGCACACAGTGGTGCATGCACCTAGGGTTCATTTGCAGCGACTGGAGGTCGTCTTGTGCCCATTATCTCCTCTCTCTCTCTCTCTCTCTCTCTCTCTCTCTCTCTCTCTCTCTCTGTCTCTCTCTCTTTCTCTCTCTACTTGCAAATAAAGTATTTCTTAAAGTTTTTTAAAATATATGTGACACTCACAATTTCTCCAAACCATGGTTCCTTAGATGTAACAAATCACATTTTTGAATGAACAACACAGGGCAGAAATCCTTTATACACTTGCCTCCAGTGAATGCAGTTAACTCAAAAGAGAAGCATCCATTCCCTTAGTGGGTATAAATGTGAAACCTTCATATGCGATTCTTGGAACATTACCAAAAGTGCTGTGAATTAGTCAAGTCTTACACTTAGGCCTGGCTTCCTAGCAGCTGATCTGCCAACTGCTGGGCTGCATTCTCTTTTGGAGGAAAGATTTGCTACCAAAGACCTAGAATATCCATGAGAAGTCCTTGCTACACTTCATCTGTGTGAAATTCATTCACGCATTACTGCTTGTCCCTTACTTATGCCTGGAGTTGGAAAGTTTGAGTCTTCAAACATGCTATATTATATAATTTAAGTATTAAATTTAAAATACTCTCTAGGGTCTTCTTTGTGAACACTTACAGGAATGATTCAGTGCTATATTTCTCCAAGGTAAATTCAGTACCCATTCTGGTGTGGTGCATTTGAATCGCACCTTGTAAACTGAGCAATGCTTGAATCTTCTGAAAACAGAACTAAAACAACTGACTAAACATTTTCCCTGAAGAATAGTAGTATATTAGACACTCTATAAAGTGCAAATGTATTTTATTTCAAGTCAGTTACTAAGATCCAGAAGTGCTTCTTCACTCTGTCACTTTCATGTGCAAAATGCACAGGGAGTCTCATTTAAAGAGCTCCGAGAGGAAGATCCTGAAGATTGCCTCACTCTCAGTGAGCATCCTAAGTCTCTTTCTATGATTATGATTCTCAAATATTAGAGTCTCCCTGTTTTGAACCATATACACAGTGATTGCACAGCCAATGGTGCTTTTAAGTCTCATGTTGAAGATCAGATTGAGAAGTCAGCTAGTGGTAATGACACAAGATATAGGGGTCTATAGTATACATTCTGGTCCTAGAGATTGCACATAAACATACCCTTCCTTGATCTCATAGGGTTACTGTGAAATCTAATCATGGTGAATGTTTTCCTAATCCAAAATCAAGGAAGCAAAATAATTGCTATGTTTTGATCATTTTTTCTTGAACTGTGCTACCTCTTCCTTAATGGGCTCATTTCCTCAGTGAACATTTGACTACAGTTTCTCCTGAGTATAATTGTCCAAGTCTACATCAGCTACCCTTGGTATAGGACACAATCAAGGAAATGAAATATATTTAGGAAGCAAACATTATTTTGACAACATTTAGTTTAGTTTAACAATTCCTCAACGGTATACTTTGAGACTATCCTGTTCCATTTTTAATACTTTATTTATTTGAGATATAGAAAAGAAAAGAGGAAGACTAACAGTGAGTATCGATGGGTGAGGGCTTCCTGCCACTTCAAGTGAACTCCAGATGCATGTGCCACATTGCGCATCTGGCTTTACATTGTTACTGGGGAATCAAACCAGGCCATGAGGCATTAAAGCAAGTGCCTTTTACCACTGAGAAATCTCCACAGTGCTGCGCAGATTATTGAGTCTCTTAAACATATTTTATGATGAGATACATAATTTAAATTTCTTTTGTGCATGTATGTTTGTATGTGTGTATATGTGTATGTGTGGGAGCATAAGTGTGGTGGAAGGTGGGCACACACAAGTCATCTATCATTGTGTGTGTGTGTATGTGTGGTGGAGGATGTGTGTTCACAGGTGATGTATGTGTGTATGTGTGGGAACCTATGTGTGGTGGAGGGTGCGCACACACAAGTGATGTATCAGTGTGTGTGGGGGGAGCATGTGTGTGGTGGAAGATGTGTGTTCACAGGTGAAGTGTGTGTGTGTGTGTGTGTGTGTGTGTGTGTGTGTGTGTGTGTGTGTGTGTGTCTGAGCTTATGTGTGGTGGAGGTTGGGCACACACAAGTGTGGACCTGTGTGTGGAGGCCAGAGATTGACATCAGGTGTTTCCCCAGTTACTCTATGCACTGTTTTGGGACAGTGTCCCTCACTGACAGGAAGCTCATTAGGTTGGATAAACTAGCTAGCCAATGATCCACCTGTCTCTACCTTCCCCATGCTGGGATTACAGACACATGCCATCATGCCTACATAGGTGGTGAGGATCTGATGCCAGGTCTTCCTGCTTGCTTGACAAGACTTTTCTGACCCAATCATCTCCTCAAGCCAATCATTTAAATTTCTAATCTTACTCTCAGGAAATAGTTGAATAATTGTATTTTTAAGAGTTGTCTAATTTTTCACTGTGTTGTAGTTTATTAGAACATAAACTCTTAGAAATGGAAGGCAAGCACAAGGAGGAGTTGGATACTTTAAAGGAGGAGAAAGAGAATCTTCAAGGCTTGGTTACTCGGCAAACAATTATCATCCAAGAGCTGGAGAAGCAGCTAAACAGAGCCACCACCAACAATAGTGTCCTGCAGAAGCAGCAACTGGAGCTCATGGACACAGTCCACAACCTCGTGAACCTGTGCACCAAAGAAGGTGGTAAGACTTTCTTCCTCACTTGGGTTTGGGATGCTTTATGTCACACAGACAAGTAAGGGTTCAAGACCAACTCCACTGCACTGATTGTGATGGGCTTTATTCTTAATGCTTTTATGAGTTTGTGTTGACAAGTTTTGTGTTTTAAAAAATTTCAGTGAGTTTATGTTTGCATTTGTGAATCTATATTATCTTTCTCAATGAGCTTTATTTTCTCTTCCATTCTGGGTCTTTTCAGTCTTGATATAATCTTACATAGATGAATGTATAGAACACAAACAAGGCAGCGCAAGAAATTAGTTCAGAAATTTGGGGAGAGTTTCAGATTCATTCCTATTTTATAATTAATTCCACTTCTTTCCTTTTCAGGAGAGATATGAAGGAAGTTTTTGTTTAGAGGAAAAAAGTAATAATTAAATGAGTGAGAATGGATGATTATAATTGAACGCGTTAAATAAGATTCCCTCATTCTTGGTCCCATGCAGATGCTTACCCAAGATATAAAGCACATTTCTTTTGGAATATATAATATATAACCATATATCTGCCCACTTTTGCCCCTTGAGAGGATATCTGTCTCTGTCCACCCAACTTTTCTTAAGGGATGTGTCTTCCTCAAGCACAGACCTCCACCCTGAGCCGAAATACAGGGTTTCAAAGTTTGGAGTGGAGGTCATCCTATGCAGTTTGACTCTGTAATCAGCCTTTCTCAAAGTGAAGATGACAATGTAAATGAGATGAGTGAAAGTGAGTGTGTCCATCTGAAAGTGATCGTAGCCATTGTGCAGTGTCTTAGGTGACCTCTCACGTCACGGTTCAGTGTGTGTATACAGCATACACATGTGGAGATCCCTGAAATTAATACTGGATTTGAGCTACATGAAGAATTAGTTCAATTTCATACTTTCATGTATAGATAGGAATATACAAGATAACTATAGTCAGTGATCTTGTTTTAAAGACATTTCACATTTCTCTGTTACACTCCATTACCTTACATTATATCTCCCTTAGATAGTCTAAACAAGCCTTTGAGATATTTTGTAAAGTACATGTTTTAAACAGTGAGTTCCCAGAGCTCCATTTGGGTGTGCTCAGTAATGTGATTGGGAAGGAAAAAACCTGCTAATCAGACAGAGCCTGCCAAAACCCTGAGCTGGAGTGCACTGGACGAAAAGCATGGAAGGATTTTGCCAGAGAATTTTAATAGAGCTCATGAGTATTTATAAATTAAGTATTAATATGAGACATATCTATTCTCATATTGAGATGAATACATTTGGGGAAAGATTGAAAACACATTTTTCTTATCATCCAGAGACTTAGCACATGGAGTCGGGTCGTGTTTTTTCATGATTTCAGTGATGTCAAACTCTGCTGATTCTCACAGAGCTCAGATGACTGCCTACTTATCATATTTAAACTTCATTCCCGAGTATTTGCCTAATAAATATGTCTTTAAACTTTTAGAGGCAGGGAGTGTGACTTTAAAATTTCTGTCTTTTGTTTAGAGTTTGGGTGCAAGATCAGGCAACCAAACGTCTCCACATATTTATTGACCAATCCCAATAGCAGCTACTATGGGTACTGCACTGCATAGACTGCAGAAAAATAATTGTTTCTATATGATGGCATAGAACATAAAAAGTTCTGTATGTTATGGTCATACCCCTCTCGGAGGGTAATAAAATAATGACAGTGAATGAAATAGGCTAATACATAAAGCCTGCAAACGTAAATTTTCCTTTCAGTGCTGCATTTCTAAAACAAATACTATTTTAGCCAAGGGATTTATTGCTTTGTAAGATGATGGACTGATATCCCAATGGGTTCTGTGTTCTCTTAGCTGTAGATCTTATTTGCTTCTTGTTAATCATTATTTGCTTTACTTTGGTTAAGCATCTATCTAAATGCTTAATTTATCATTCATAAGAGACACAAAACTAGTAATTGTCAATAAAGTTTCTACCAGGGTGCTCATTCCTTTCATAGTCACATATTCATTTGAGTTATAGTGTTTTGTTATTGTGAATTTAAAGTTTAAATGAAAATAGCACACTATTAGATTAAATATCAGTTGCTCTAGTGAATTTTCATTTCGTTTTAATTCTAAGACACATAGTTACAATTTTCTGTACTTTATGGTCAAAAATACATCATCCACATTTATCATACATCACATCAGCATATGAACATATATCACTTTCAAATTCATATAAATGCCAATATTACAACATTTATGCGCTATAATAAACACATAAAAATTTCTAAAATTTATATTAAAAATTCAAATGTCATAATTCAAAAATCGTATCATGATCATAAAACCAAAACTATTTTAAATTTTCTAGTTTTTATTTTCTTTCTTTGACAATTTTATATGTGTATATAAAGTATCTTTATGATATTCATTCACATTACCTTCTCTTGTCTGCTCCCACCGAGTCCTTTTTTTTTTCCTTAATTAGTTCCATATCTACTTTAATAACCTTTCCTTTCATTCTTTTCTTTTTGACCCACTGAGTTTAATCAGGGTTGCTTACATGAGCATGGGTGGGGTTTGTTTATTGGAGTATGGCAATTTACCAGTGGCTACAACACTAAAAAAAAAAAATCTCCTGTTCTCTCAGCAATTACCAATAGCTCCACTTAGAAGGGAAAGACCACATTAGCCCCTCCTACAGCCACGACAGAATGAAAGAACGGGTCCAAACTTATAAAGGGTTTGTACAGTGAACCACAGTTGCTGTGAGTTCAGCCATCATGCCATGTTTAGAAGACAGTTTCCATAGCAATCCTCTGCCTTTTGAATTCTTTCTGTCCCTCAACCCCCTGTTACAATGTTCTCAGAGACTTGGACATGGTGATAAAGATGTCCAAGTTAGGAAAGAGAACTCAGTACTTTGATGAGTTTTGAATCTTTCCAGTAATTACCACCCATTGCAATGTTTGTCTGACCATCTGAGAGTAGCACTGGTCTATAGGTATAAACATATATTTAGAAGGCAGGTTTAATGGGCACAACAAATCAATTTGGCCAAATAATAAGAAGACCTTACATCTTAGGACTTGTGAATTCTCTAGCCACAGGCTTTTAACTAGGTTCTCAGTGCCAGGAATGAATTCCCTTTTATGAAGAGGGCCTGATCAGGGAGCAGTTGACTATCCCATATCATTTACCCCACTGTTGCACCAGTGGACACAACTTGATTAACTTTCCATTTGTTCGTCACTTAGCACACAAGATATTGCTAAAAACCAAAAACTGTGATCGACTCTAAAGGATTTTTGTTTTTGATGCAACCAATTTTTGGCATGAGTCTGAATAGACTCATGCCATACATGGAAATACATTTTGAATGTATTTCCCTGTCTTTGGTGACTGATTAACCCTTTATAAAGCTGATACTTCTTGACCATGGTAGGAAAAGAATTAAGAAGATCCTCAATATAAGCAAAGAGTACAGTCCTGATGACACAGTGTATGCAATAAGCTTTAGCTTCTCTTTTCTACTCTAAGGAACAAGATTCAGTTAAACACACATTAATTAAGTGCATGCTATTAGCAAACCTTCTGCAGAAAATTCCTGAATACAATTAACTTATATTTGTTAGAAAAGTGAATATTAAATGTTTTCACAACAAAGGCGTAAAGATATATGATTATCTATTAATGTTACGTGATAGAAATTTTCCGAAGCCATATTGATGAAAAATGCAGTTTTCCCCAAACCTTCATTTTGTCCAAGAACTCTAAGTCTGCCTTCACGTAGAGGCAGGGTTTTAGTTTCCTGGCACCTTCTCTACTCAATCATCTGACACTTTTAACCTGAGTATAACTAGCATATCCTCTGAGGCGATTCACCAATCTTTCCTCTTGTTCCAATAGGCACAAGTGGCTGACTTAGTCAAGACAGTCATTTCCAACTACATCACACCCATTCACCACAGCTTTAGGATAACACATTTATTTTGAGGTAAATATTTGGTCACGTTTATTCTTAGAAACATAACCCATCAAAGAAATCTTGTTTTCAGCGTTATCACAGTGCCAGAGCTTAGACGATTGCTTCATGATTTTCTGGAATTTCACAGTTGTTGCTAGAAATGAATAGTTCGCATTGATGATGGCATGAAAACAAGGCTCAGAATTCTTTGGATGAAGATAATCGAGTGTTTGACTATCACCAACAGACAGTAGTCATCTATGTACACTGGTGATTAAGACATCATCACAAACCTTGGAAACACATGAGGCAAACATCTTGTAATGCAATAAGGAATTTAGTTAAGAGCAAGACATTCAAAAGAAAAATAGGAAAACGGAGAATAAAAAATTAAAAGGAAAACACTGTTAAGGCTCCATTATTCAATAACAAAGACAGATTATTTCATTATCCAAATAAGCTTGGAACACTCTCCTGTTATGTCCAAAATGTGACTTATAAATGTTTCCATTCATTCCAAATTGCTATATTTGGTTTTATAAGGTTAGCTAAGGTTGAAACGAGAATGGTAGAGAAGCCCCCAAGCAAACACAATGAGCACCAATATCATGTAAGTTTGCTCAAAGTCATGGAAAAGTGGATTAGCTGGAATATGTAGTTCAATAGGCTAAATAGCAGAGTCAAGGCACGGTAACAATTAAACATAAGTTTATTGAAATAAACTGAGGCAGACTAAGGTTAAAGTAAATAGAAATAACGAAAAGCTATTGTCCATATACAACACTTTGCAATTTTCTGAGCCCTTTACAAATATCAACTCATTTCACTCTGATCACAGTACTATAAGCTAGATGCTTTTACTATCGTCATGTGAAAGATAAAGAAACTAAGTCCAGAAAGTTAAATCATTTTCAAATACACACTGTAAGCAAGTGAGCAAACAGAGGTTTGAACCCAGATAGACTGCTCATAGGGTCTGTCCATCACTCTCTGTGCTTTGTTGAGAATGGAACGTACAGTCCATTGGACTTTTCCTGCCTCAGGTGTTCTCTCTCTCTCTCTCTCTCTCTCTCTCTCTCTCTCTCTCTCTCTCTCTCAGAAGACAGAAGTAAGGAGAAAATACAACAGAGTCAAAGGAAAGGTAAGAGAGGGAAATTTACAAAACTTAGAATCAACCAGAAATAGCTACTCTCTTGAAGTAGAATCAAATAGACTTTCCAGACCTCTGGGGTAAATAACTTTAATAGTGGTGATGCCTCCTCTGAAAAAAAATCAATGACCCAGAAGGAGTGGATCTTAGGGAGAAAATAATGAGTATAGTTTTGACCTATTGACTGAGGTACATGTGGGACACAGTCTGACAGGAAGAGAAATAGGAATGTGCAGTTCAGGAGAGAAACTAGATGGTCCCATAGATCCATGTGCCCTCAGAGGAGAGAACCTGTCACATCAATAAAGGTGCATACAAAATACCGACCCCAGCCACTTTGGAGTCACAGAGGCACTGGACAATCAGAGGTAGTCTCTCTTTCCTTACAACTAACCTCAACCCCATAGAACAACTCCACAGGCACAAATGTGTATACAGTTTCTGAGAATTTACATACTACGGTCATGTGGTCATTTTATAAAATAACAGAGGTGTAAAATCAAATGAAGGGAAGAAATTTGGAGTTGTCTGTGGAGCAAATCAAAAGGGAGGAAATAAAAATAAAACAGAATTAAGGGGGGAAACCAGTAAGGTTCCTTGTTATGGGGGGAAACAATGTTTCTTAGGAAATGTTTCCTTTGTGGCAAGTAAACATAACAATAAGATTTTTTTTTAAGAATGGAAACTGAATTTTGAACTGGGATATGACTTTTGGAAGGCAAAGTTTTTCTTAATTTCATGGCTTAATTACCCTAGATTAAAAACTACATTCAATGATAGGAATTGAAACATCCCCTCATTCCAGACACTCAAATGTAACAGGCTGAGACAGGGAGATGGAAAGGATCGGGAGAAATAAAGGAATCAAAATTAAATACCAAATACAACACAAAAAAGAGAAAAAATAAATACAAGACATGCATTTTTATATACTTAGTTCTCTACAAAAATAAACTTTCAAGTTTCAAATTAGAGGAGCGTCTCAGGAGATTTATTTAAAAAATCCTTCTCAACATCTGAGAGCCATAATGACCAATAAGACAATGTTTGAAAATGATCTGCATTATTAGGGCTAATGTGTCTTTCCCAGAGGTTGATTGCTGTGGTATGGAGCATGTGATCATCATTTTCGGTCCTCTGGCCTTCTGGAAGGGGAAGGCAAGCATGTGCTGTCTTCCCAGTGCGCAGAGTCCTTTGGCTCTGGGCTCAGAACAATTCTACCATCTGAAAGGAATTTACCTCCCGTGCAGTGTCTATTGAGCTCCAGAAGTAAATTATCCAGTCAAGGATGAGATAGTTTGAACTGCAAGTCCCTTGAGTTCAGAATGACTAAAAACATCACAAGCGGTGGGAGGAAATTAAAACTTTTTGAATGTTACTCAGATAAACATTGGTTAAAATGTGAAATATCACTTTCATCTACTGAGTGAAATGCTTTGTTTTTCACTGACTACTTGTAATGGACAATTTAACAGTAGGTGGAAAAAGAAAGCAAAATCCAGGAAGCCATCCGATGCCCACAACAGTGAGTGCTCCTTCCCATTGAATAAAGGGAAATGCTTTATCGTGACCGAAAATTATAAGACAAACATTTACAATTTCTGTAAATTGAAGCATGCTATCTAGTGCTGCCTTTCATAAAGTTGAGTAGCTTAAGGGGACAGTGGCTGTTTACTTTTAGAAATAGTACATTTCTCCTTTTTGATGGAGCAGTTATCTGTCTTTTGAAAACATTGTAATTTCTGTAAAAAAAAGAATCTGTATGAATAGTGGGTACTCACATATGATAACAAAATAAAAAGGAATATAATCCTTGACCTCTCCCACGAACTGTTTCTAAGCCACATCTTTTGAGGGAGATTTGCAATGTTGTGGTTAATTCTCTTTCGGAATTTGGGTTTCTACTTCAGAAACGACATGAACTATCTGTAAAGAGATAGCTATCTCCCAGTTCCAACTGGCCTGGAAGTGAAGAAGGCGAAAGGCCACCGAAAAGAGTGTTTCCTTGATGTTCCAACTTTACCATGAACAAACTCCACCTCAGGTTCTTGTGTGCTTTTAAAATTTGGTTAGTTACCGAAAAAACCCACAAATAATTTGAATAGAATCTCAATTGAGTCATTTCCAGGACTCATTCACACACAAGCCATTCATTCAGTAACTATTTTCCAAGGCCAGGAATAGTGTGCAACAGTGGAAATTAGTTATGGATAAGCTATGCTATTTTACAGTGAAACAAGCATCATCTACCATTACTCAGAGAAAAGAAAGAAATGTCATTGGTTGTTAAACATTATTTATTATGTATAAAACATCCTGAATATTTTTACAATAGTAGAGAGGAAGAAATAAAATTGAATTGGAGAAATATCACAATTGTCCATTTGGCTTTAAATGCTAAAACCTTTTATTTTTAGTGTTAGATTTTTCTACAAATAAATTGCAAAGATCCTTTAAAACAATTGATAAAAATTTACATCTCCCTATGAGAAGTCATAGCTTACTTTAATCTAAAGAATACCAGCATCATAACTAATTTTGTTTACACTGAAATTTCATGCTTATACTGGCTGGGGTGTTGTATTCTGAATGAGACCATTTTGTCATGAAATTACATGAATATGAGGCCTAGCTTTTTAATGAATTCCTAAAGTCAGAAATTTAAGTGCAACATCAATATATAAAAATTCTTCATTTGTGTATTTATCATATCCTACCATGAACTCATAGTTATTTTTACATGTGAGCATTCTGCTTTCACACTTGAACTTTTGATTCAGCTTAAAGTAACAATTAGGTTGTGAAGAGAGGAATGCCCCATTATTTAGATGGGCTGGGCAAAAACACACATCAAGCTATCATCAATATAATATAATCAATATTCAACTGCAATCAATCATCCAGTCTTTCTACAGCTTGTATTTCAACTAAGATGGTTCCCTCACTAGGTTTTTAGTTCAGCACATGGCGGTATAGAAGAAGAAATCAAGACATTGGAGCCCTACTCCCAGATTTCTTAACATAAAATAACACACACTTTAGAGTTGGCTTGGTGCCCTAGACAAAGCCACACTCTTTATGATTCAGATGAGCTACTTCAAGTCTTCCCTTGCATTCATATTACTCCTTACTCCTCAGGAAGCCCTGTGATCAGAGTACAACCTCATCTGTGTGACCCCATCTGATTGTCAATTACTGATTTTTAAGATTAGCATCCCACAGTCTGGTACTGAAAACCCAGTCAAAACAAATGACTGGGAAGGTCATACATCCTAGAGGGAAATCCACTACTGTAGTTCGAATAAATGGATGCATAATGCCCATCAAATTGCCCTGTAAATATTGATATTCGTGCACATAGATTAGTGGTGCTCTCAATTTGCTCAGGGAAGCGTCTACTCAGAATTCCTCAAAGTGCTGAGAATGAGGGATTGTCAAGTGAGCCATCTATATTGAGCCTTTCGATGCTCAGGGCACATCTTGGCAAGAATTGGGGATAATGCAATGGAATGCTGTCTTCTGGGTATAAAGAGAATGCTGCTTTCATGACCTCCCAGCCGCCGCTGTGATCTGCACAATGGTGAGCCCCTCAACATTCTGTCACAGGTGGTGGAGGTGGGCAAAAAAGGGGGGCATCAAAGTAAAAGAGGGGCTAGTTGGAAAGAAAGGAGATGAGGGATAAAAGAAAGTAACAGGATTAGGCTTCAAAATACATACATGTATGAAAATTGTCAGTAAAAAGTTTTTTAAAATCATTGTATTACAAATATAAGAAACAAATGGCCAGGTCTCTCTTAACTACATTACAACCTTAAAGTGAAGGATTTTCATATGCTAGTTTTCAAAAGCATCTAGTGGTGCGTTTCTATGCTTTTAGGATCACCCAAGGTTTTCATTCAATTTTTAATACATTTGACTGAAATCCATTATTTGTCCAATCTGAGCATAAAAAGATGCCTTTTAAGCTTTCCCACATGCAAGGGAAGTCTTTTCTGTGAAATCAATATAGTTCACACAGGCTGAAAACATTACATGGGAAAGTAACATACATGAAACACCTGAAATAATTTTGTTAATAGAATGACCTTTTGAACATTTCAAGGGTCACACAACATTCATAACTGCCCTAAAGAGAAAATACAGGTGCAAAGTTTATAAGCAATTATTACTTCATTAGACAAATTCTGTACCTCCATTTTTAATTTTTAGTATTTTTCAATTTTTGTTATAGTCATAAGTGATATTGAATTTGCATTAAACTTTAAGCAGGAGTTATTTCACATTAGAAGGACACAAGAATATACAGTATGTCAGAGTGTTCAGATATATACAATCAAACTACATTGGAAATGTGGAAAATGACTTGACATTTATTTCCACATTAACAAAAAATACCAGGAAACTAGAGATCTTTTATGTTGCTGGTGATAGAACACAGAGCCTCATGCCTGCTAGACGTATCCTGCCACTGAGATTCACTCATGGCCACAGCCTCAGCCCCAGGGACCCCCTGATCCCAAATCTTCTGGGAGCTGTGCAAATTGCAGAGTCTCCAATGCACATTTCTAATGAGGGCACCCTTCTCACAGTCAACTTCCTTTTATCATCAGGTCAATGATTGTCATTTCTGCCTCCTATCAGTTTTCCTAATTCCATGAGAAGAGCCAGTATCAATTCAGAATTACAGTCTGTGCTGAACCACTCAGGTCCCGGCGTGTCCCTTGAGAAGTAGTGCTGGGATTCTATAACAGATGACCAGTAGGGGTTTTGTTTGGGTCTGACTTTCTGCCAGAGGCGAGCAAGTTATATTTAATATTTTCTTCTTTATCATCACTGTATTCAACTATTTATAAGCTTTTATGATGTTAACTAGCATCTCTGAGCATCATTTTCCTCATATATAATTGTTTAATAAACTTGCCTCATAAGATATTGATGAGGATCAAATGAAACAAGTGAAACATACCAGACATATATAATCAAAATTTAATTCATTGCAAATGGTCAATGAACACTAGTTGGTTTTATTAAAGTTGTGATTATTATAGTTCCACTATGATGATGATAGTTCAGATTTTGAAAAAAATATGTATATATATACCATATATAATATATTTGTTATATCTATATGATTATATATTATATATTATATATTATATATTATGTAGGTATATATAACATGTAGATATATTTTGAATCAAAGCTTAATAGTTCTTTTTTTCAAGCATGTTAATTAAACTAATACACTAAGTAAATAAATTTCAGGTTTCCCCTATGTCAGCATTGGAAGGAATCTTTGACAAAACAATAGCAACTTAAAAAAATAAAAACATTCAGCTGCTTAAACAGACTAAAGGTTAGGAGTATATAAAAAATAAAATATATACATTAACAAATATAATGACATATATCCATATGCAATTTTTATGGGCTACAAATTTAATGTGAAGATATCAACTTACGGATATTTATGTTTGCATACTAATATTTTATGTGAGAAAAATACCTTACAACTTACAAAACTTTTAAGAATTCTTGGAGGTACATGTGTTTGTGTGCATGTATATAAAGCCATTAGAAAATCTCTCTCATCCTCTTATCTGTCCACAAAATATTGAACCTTGGACTACCTGGAAATATTTCAATTTTCCACAACCTATAAATGTAAGGAATTATCTTCTTCCCCATCTAAATGGCTTTTCAAGTTATTTAGGGTTCTAGGGAATGTCTTCAAAATGGCCTTCCTATGAAATGCCCACACACCTGGCTGAGGAGTTCAGAATCAAATCAATCAACTATAGGTTTGTTTGCACTTTGTCAAATTTGTTATTTCTACTCATCCTTATCCTCATTGAACTTCAGCGACTTGCTGAAATCACAGACTTAGGTCAATTCCAAATGCTCTGATCTCCCTAATGATGGTGGTTCAGGACATTCCACAAAGCTTACCCTTGAAGAGATAACATGATCCATGTGTATTCTAATTTTGGCAGAATCTGGAAAAAAGATGAATCATTTCCCTGCCCTTAAGATTTAAAAGGAAAAAAAAATAATTGATTTCTTCTAGCAACTTCCTGTGAAGTTGTAGGAAGAAGGGTTTGGTGATTTGCATTGTCTCTGTTAGCAAGGCTCATTGCTCTCTGGGTCCTCCACGAGGGGGGCTGAGACTCAGAACTAATAAGTCTACATTCCAGGAAGTTTCCTCTTGAGGGTCATCTGAATTGAAATGACCCTCTGCCTCAGCTTTCAGAGCTCTTCCCTGGAGTCAGTCTGGTGGCTGGCATACCATCTGGATTGAGATTGGTTGGTGAAA
Source organism: Zapus hudsonius (assembly GCA_004024765.1). Lineage (NCBI taxonomy): Eukaryota > Metazoa > Chordata > Mammalia > Rodentia > Dipodidae > Zapus > Zapus hudsonius. The sequence continues at coordinate 22,395 of PVHP010008732.1, forward strand.
TGGAGGGAAACACAAGGGACAGTGAACGGCTGCTGGCATCCCTCTCAGGTTGCCAACAGACTGAATGTTGGTTGGTGAAAGACAGGCGTACACCTGCTTCTGCCTCTATTCATTCCCTTTAGACGACAAAGATTTGGTTGTACAGATAAGGCTAAATGAAAAGAATGAATAATGACTCTCTCCCAAGACTGTCTAGATTTATTTGCTGATATCTCTGTGTGTGAAGAAGTCTTTGAACTGACATACCAGGCTCTTAAACTTTAGCTCAGTTAAGCTGTCCCACAGGTTTTATTATTTTAAGTGTTATCTCTTAGCAGCCTTCCCAAGTCTGCTTGGCAGATGGCGTATATTGTCCTCGAAAAATCCCACTGCACTTGACATATGCCTCCAAGATGACAATTGTCTGCATCTTCTCCTTTTGATCCTACCTGAAAATGGATTTACTCTGGAAATATTATATGTCTAGAAGCTGGTGCCAGCCAGTTACCTAGAGTAACTCCTGACAGAGAAAAAGAAAGACATTGCTGGTCACATTGTTGGAAATGTGATCATGCTTTACCTGAAGCTCTCCCTTATTGTCAATTACTAGCTACCATAAGTCACCTTTTTTCTTCATCCACTTGGAGTTGAAATTTCACTGTGATGAAAGACACATAGCAATTGTGGAAGAGCTAATACTGTAATAGAATGTTGTCCCGTTAGGCTGTGATCACCTCAAGGGTAGGTTGGGGATTTCTGGGGTCTGAACCTTCGTTAGCTAGGCAAAGTCTTTGAAATGTCAAGTGATCCATTAATGTGAGTTGAGTTAATGAATTGAGAGGGACAGGAAATAGAGAGACCAGTGATAAAACCTTGGGCTAATTTTTTTTCTACTTACAATTTAATTTCTCATTCATGACTCCTGGATGAAAAAGCAATTTCAGCAAGAGGAAAAGAGAATACAGGTTTGAGCAGGAGACTAGGTAGCATAAATGAATGAAAGCTGGACAGACTGCATCTCAAATTTTAAAAATATGAGTTTAAATGTAGACCACATGAAAAGCCTACGCCATGTATGTTACCATAACAGCAACAACAAATCATAACCATAATACATTTTCCCAGGTGTATAATTTATATTGCTGATTTGCACAACAAACTTACACAGATTCCACAAAAATAAGATAATTGAAAACTTTTTTTTCTTTTTTTTCTCTGTTTTAGTATGTGAAATATCTCCTCTCTTCCCACACAACAGCCCCTTCATCCACACGTTTTTGAATTGTGAAAGAAATGGGTGATGAGGAGAGGAAGAGAATGTATGCTTACCTAACCACACATGGAGGGCAGGAAGTGGTGTATTCAACAAGAGAAGCATTTTCTCCTTAGATAAATGACTTTCTCCTTTTCTCACTTCTAAAAAGAAAAACGAGTTTACCAGAGGGTGACCACATTTTCCTGTGTCTTCAACCTCTCAAGGCTTCATAAATTTTACTTGGCACTTCTTTACATCCCTAAGTGGGGCAGTTAGATAGGTTATTTTTCACACAGGAACAAATATGTAGTTTTTAGAAAGGCATTGTTTTTGGAAATAGTCCATCAAGTTCACATCAGCAAACACTAATAAAGTGGTGAGTAGGGTATCTTCAGAAGACTCGTTGACATACCAGTGCTATTCAGAATTGCTGTTGGTGTGTATGTTGGTGCAATATCTCTTCAGTGTCACAGGAATTTTATTCTAATTCACTTTTTTATTTGGTGTTGACATTGCAGTTGCGGTGGTGCTTAAGTATAATTTCTGACCTAACTAGGAAAAATCAGTAGCACATGTATGACTAAACAGAAAACTGTTTTTAAATTCATTAATTTTTCTGTTATGGCAACATATCTGACATGAATATTTCATTTTCTTCAAATTTAATTGAGCACTTTTGAAAGCTTGAAACATTTACATTGATATAATTCATTCCCTAAAAGGTCAGATAACTTATTGCCTATGAACTGATAAATGTTTTGCAATTCCACTTTGTCAGACTAGAATTTCATACATTTTTGAGCATTTCTAATCAATTTAAAAACATTAACTCATAGCGTGTCTTTGAAATCCTTATTATGAAAGAACATTGTGAATTAAACTGATTGAAAACATGTTTATTGAACTCTGAGGGTGAGGTTACACATTACTCTTCATTAAATGAAACTAATTTTTAGAATATTATTATATGTGTTAGAAAATATAAAATCATAAATATTAACATTTTATACACATCTTTTTCTAAGAACTATTAAATGGGCAGTTTTGTATTTTTATTTTTCAATAGCTTAATAATGGATAAAGCTCTGTGAATGAAATAAGGCTCTTCCCAGTAGAAGGTAGCTGAAATTAAATTGCCTGGCTTCTTCCTTTAAGGTGACTAATCCCCCTTTCTAATGTAATTGGAAAGTCTTGTTCTCTTATGTGTATATCATCTGCCTGATGATACACGAAACAGCAAACAATGTGCAGTTACATTTTCTTTCTAGGTATTTAAATTTGGTTATAAACTCCTGTGCTTTCTAAATCTAATTACTTTGAGGATCTCCCCTCCCCCATCTGGTTTTGGTAAAGAAATTTAGAAGAACTCTTTAATTTAAAGGTCACAGAACACTACTACTACTTTTAGTGTTTCAAACTTCCATGTTATGTTTATATACTTGAATTTTTCTTCATATCATTTTCTTAAAAATAAGGGGTTTTTTTTGTTGTTGTTTTTAGCATGGAGGCATGTGGCATAGCTCAGTGGTAAGGCTATGCCAAGAATGTGCAGGCCTCTGGGTTCAACCCCTATTACTGTAATAAATTAATAAACTACTACATAATAAATTTAACTATGAAACATAGGTAACTATATATTAGTACTTATACAGGAAACATCGACATTAATGTTGACCAGTAGGAGGTATTACATGATCAGGTAATTTGTTACTTAACTTCTGTTTTAGAAAAGATATAGAGAAAAAATAAAGTAATTGTATTTAATTAGAAGTTGCTCTACAACTTTTTTAACTTTTACAACTCACCTTAGAATCTGAGATGATTGGATGTTTGATTTTTCAGTACATGCAACATTGATATTAATGTGGTACAAATAAGGACCTGCTATGCTTAGAGCCGATTTGGGGGCTAATGATGTTGATATTCTTATTCATATATTACAATCTGTTTTTTTTTTTTTTTGCAGTTTTGCTAAAGGGAGGAAAAAGAGAGGAGGAGAAGCCATTTCGAGACTGTGCAGATGTATATCAAGCTGGTTTTAATAAAAGTGGAATCTACACTATTTATTTTAATAATATGCCAGAACCCAAAAAGGTAAAACCAGAAGTGCTTGTTTACAAAATATAAAGCAGATCCTAAATTGTTGGACAACCACATTGTTTTGTGAGTTTGTTAAACCTGATACACACACACACCACACACACACTCACACACACACTGCTGAGTGCTGTTCTCTTCTCCTAGAGATGCTGTTTCTTAGGTTCACAGGAAATGGAAACCCTAGTGACCTGATTTTTCACTGCCCTCTCATCCTTTGGTCACATGAACCTTTCTTTTATTCTCTGCTATTCCTTGCATGTCCCATGGCTCAGAAGTGTTTGCCGTGCACAGATTCCATATTGATGCCACATCTACCTTGAGTGTATGAGGAGGCTTTGGAATTGGTCTTCCAAAGTCCCAAGGCATCTGTGTCATTGACCATCTAAGTACTGTGGCAGCAAGCAGGGTACATACAGATGTTTGCAGAATTATTGCAGAAGTTAATGTGAGAGGAGCACGCCCCTTTTAATTCATAATCCTGAAAGGATTTGCTGTTCATATTTACTTAAGAGTGTGGGCTGAGAAACAGACTCAACATCATGTTGAGCAGGACCCAAAGTCAACTTTGAATTAATCAAACACTATCTTCCTGCTGTCATTTCTCCTTTATAGCTCCCCAACCCCATTTTTCCATTAAACCATCCATCTATATCTTCACTCAGTTGAAATAAGTAGGTATCACTTACTTACTAGTCCCTGTCCAATAACATAATATGAACTAAGCAATTCCCTATGTCATAGAGAATACAGGCATTTCCACAGATAGTCACAAAATCCTATAAAAGATCGGTGATATGAACACTCTGTTTAAAGCAGGACTTTGAGTTGAGAGTGTCAAAGAGAATATGATTAGAGGCAAGATCCCTGTTCTTCAACATGTCCAGATTTGTACCCAGATTTCCAAGGCTTCAAAAATTGTGCCCACTCTTGTCCAATAGAACTGCTTTCCTCTGCTCTGTGACACAAGTTAAATACTTATTATTTCTTTTTCTTTCCTCTGAGCACATGCTCTCAGATTCTCTCATTACCAGAGTTCTACAAGGCAGATGGTGTCTTTCAATCTTTGATTTTCTGGGACCAAGCATAGTTTGGGCACATAGTAAGCCCTTAATCAACATGAAGGGATGAAAGAAAGGATGGGTGAATGAGCTTCTGATGAAAATATGGAACCTCTGTGTGGTATGCCCACGTGATCTCTGTGTGGTATGTGATACAGGATTTCTATGTGGTATGTGTGCATGATCTCTGTGTGGTCAATGTGATACAGGATCTCTATGAGGTATGTGCACATGATCTCTGTGTGGTATGTGATACAGGATCTCTATGTGGTATGTATATATGATTTCTCTGTGGTGTGTCCACATGATCTCTGTGTGGTCAATGTGATACAGGACTTCTGAAGTCCAGAAAGGTCTTATGAGCCTTAACATTTGGGCTTTTTTCTATTTTTAACAAAGAATTGAAAAACAGGTGGAGAAGGACACTTTATGAATTATTAAATTTATTTAAGTGAAAATGTTTAATCCTGGGAGAATCTGGAACTGGCATATATGCCCACATGGAGGCAAGATCTGAGAGCCCTGCAGGAAGCCTAGCAGGAGAGTGGAAGGAAAAAGTAAAGGAAGTTTCCAGGAAAATTGAAAACAGGCCAGAGTTTAAAGGAACACACACACATACATGTACACATGTACACACACATAGATACACATAAACACATACACACACATAAACACATACACACACACACATGGGAAATGAAGCCAAAGAGAGTAGAGACTCTCTCCTTCACATTAGGAGAAAAGGAAGTTAAGAAGTCAGTCAAGAATTCATGAATTAGAAGAAGGACCAAAATGAGAAGGAAAAAACTGTGTGGCCCACCACAGGCTGCTGGCAGGGGAGAAGGCCTCACTGGGCCAGGCGAGGGGAAGTGAACAGCCGCCTGGTAGCCTCTCCTGTGCCCAGGGGAGTGGGCTTTACCATCTGGCTCAGGTGAGTCTGGAAGGCATCTGATTGGACTGGAGTCAAGGGGCCAGCATACTGAGGATCAGTAGCAGATTAGGGAAGTGGAGGGTGCTGTCACATATTCTGGTCCTGTGCAAACAGGCAGGGTGACATCTGTCATTGCCTCTCTTTGGACATTATATTTCTCCCTCAGTCTGTAGTGAGTCTAATTTAGCCTACCTGACTTCATCTCCTTTGATAGACAGGAGACATGGTTCTTAGATACCAGTTTGCTAGATTTCATGTAATTTCTAAGACAAGGAGCCTGGGCTAAAGTCCAGGTCTGATCAAAATCTAATTCCCTTCCCTGCCACTGTCTCCTGATATTAATTAGGATGTTATGTCCACACTTTTCCCTTTCCATGGGACAGAATTTTCTTCATGAATGAAGCATTGAGTTGATTCCTACAAGTGGGAAGAGAGTATAAGAGGAGGAGCAGAGGAGAGAGAGGGGTGGCCAGTACGATCTATGTATGGCTGCCAACCAGAGAATACTCTATGGATAAAAATAAAACCAAACAAAACCTAGGCAAAACTGTGAAGATGCAAATGAGAGGGCATGATGATAATTTATCTCAGTGGGAGCCTTGGATATCCTAAAATTGTATTTGAGCTGAATTTCAATTCATGCCCGTCTACTCTCAACCTCTAGCATAAAAAGTGCATGGGGGCATTGTGCTGGGGGAGGGAAGGGAGTTAAAATAAATATGCTATATTTCAGCTGCCATCTTACAGAAGACCTCAAAGAGACCCTAGCTTCTTGACAGCTGCACTGTATAGCCTGTAAATTGACCATAAAAATAAGCTTAATTTAAAAAAAAAACCTAAATGACCATCATTTAACATCTTAAAGATTCTGTTATTTACAAGAACATAAAATAAAACAATTTTCTGAGTTTTCAGCTTGAGTATATCAATATTTTCAGCACTCCTATGGAAAGGAGGACTCTACACTCATTGAAAATCACTTGAAAAGATTCACCGGCTTTGCGCCTACCCATAGCTTCTGCTTATAGGGGAAGAAAAATATTCTTCCTTAACTCATAATCTTGCATACTTTTCATTTTAACTTATAGGACAGGGCTGGACAATCTCCTTGTGTAATTCGGTGGCTGGCTCTTAGCTTGTGCTCATCAAGACAGTATGACAAAAGCTCATTCTTTCACCACTGATGGATTTATCTAAAAATCTAACTTTAGGTAAATGCAATCTAAACTACTAAACCCAAAATATCAAATATTTTTAGGATGAAACTTCTGAGATTTGGGTCTAAGAAAAATAAATTGTAGCCTAATTAAATTAACAGAAATATCAGTATATACCCGAAAAAGGTGAAATTTATTATTGTACCTCCTTAGAGAAAAAAAAGGAAGTTTTCACATAACCTGGTCTGGACTATGACTAGATTGTATTTTATTGGTAGTAAAATAGCTGATAACAGAGTGTAGTGAACCAGAATGATGACTGAGTGAAGGCAAAGGCTTTGCCCTGCCTCTGGGCTTGTGAGTTCATTCTTTCCCCTTCATGGTCAAGTGCCCCTCATAAGTAGCAATACTGTTCTTTTATTCAGACTGACATACCGACACTTTTTTGAAGGGTACTTTTGTTTTGAAATGCCTTTATTATAATTTCTCATCATGACACTTAAAAGAACAAATATTGTATGAATCTTACCAAAGTGTTTTAGAAGCTGATGAATGCAACAGCTCAAAACATTGCTCACCAGTAGTTTGTTAAGCTCTGATCTGACCACTTTACTCATATATTACTCACTCATTTTTTCTCAACATCCCAGTGAATTGTTCCCATCCAATTTCTCTTCCTAAAATATAACTTGCTAAAGTTGTAGATGGTAAATATTGAACACTGACTTTGGAATGGATTCCCTCTTTCCAGATTAATCTGAGAAGGATAGTGACAACTGAGGTTTCACCAGTCACACATTTGAAATAAAGCAGGCACCTGTGCCATGAGCGCCTAGGAAAATAAACTCATGTCTGATTAAAATTGATTTCTAACAATTCTGTAGCTTCGCTTTCTTTTCTTTTGATAAAAATATTGATATTCTTTTAATCATACAACTCATCATTTGGCTTTTTTTAAATAGATGGGGCATCAATGGCCAAACACTAAGTAGTACCCTTATGTATACCTAGCAAGAACTTTTCTCCCTGAAATGCCTTTGGAAGTTCTAGAAGGGTAAAGAACTCAAATCTATAAAAATGAAATAAAACTATAAAGACGGTCAAGTATGTGAACCATTCAATAAAGCCAGGCTGTTTAAGTCATCTGAAAAAGCTATTAAGATATTAATTTTAATATTAATAGTTGTTAAGCTATTAAATTATCTGTTATCATCATCTTCCAGGCAGTATAAAGTTGCAAGTAAAACAGGATTGTTACACAGTTATTGTTTTGACTGGCATTGTCACAGGTCAATAAAAGAAATGTTTGAAAAGTATTCTTTTCATATATTATATGGAAGCCTAAAGTGGTTTTTTTGGGGGGGTGATTTAATTTTACAGGCAGATAGAAAATGAGAATTTAATCTTTCACACCTTTCTTTTTGCTTTAACAGCAAACTGTGATGATCCTTCTCCCCTCTCGTCCCTTCAGTGCACAGCCGTAGAAAATAGAACTTTCCTCTTTATTTCATAAGTTTCTAAAACCAAAAGCCCTGTAACCAACTTAGTTTCATCCAAAAAACATGCCATTACATCATCAGTTTTAGTGTAAAATATATTAAAAATTTAACTCATAATTCCCCTACTTCTTGAAAAGGACTTAACAATTGTGTTAAGCGTATTTCACATATGATTATGGAAAAATAATTAATATCTACAAGGCTAATCGTTCCAGTTTGTGTGGAGCATAAAAGAACAGAAACAATGAGAATCAGATTTCCCATTTTTGTTTGGGTTTGAATCTCCATGTTATTTTAAAAGGTGTTTAATGCTTGAAGGTTTAGACCTTGCCTGGGATAGGAGCCAGCCCAACCTTTCTTGGATAGGATTCTAAGTCCAAGTCACACAATAAATACATGCAGCAGGCATTTTAGATGAAGTGGGACCTTATCTACAGGACTATCATGGCAGATAACAGACCACACAAGACTGGCATGAATATCCCAGATCACTTTATGTTTCAAATCATTCTGAAACTTGTCATTTATTTTCTGGAATTTCCTTCATCTGTTTGACAAAGTTTTTTTTTGTTGTTGTTGTTGTTTTCTTTTTTTTTTTTTTTAGGGAGTGGTTTTTGGTCATGATCATAAATAATGGATTTTCTTTCATTTTGCAAAACTGAATTTAACTACAAGTTGCTGGATGCCTCTGACTAAAAGGAAATCTGTGCTTTTCAACGAAAATTGGATTGATTTTAAAACCAAGTGCACAGAGTTTAAATAACAAATACTGTCAATTGTCTTTAAAAAACTTTAAATAATGTATTGATCCTCTTGAAATCAGCATTTGTGGTTAAAAATATTACTGTCAACAATTTTAAACTAGGCAAACATAAGGTTCAAATCCTAAGACTCATTAAAATCTAGCCTAAATTCTTCATCTGGCACTAATTGTTAAATAATCATTTGTATGGAACTAAAATATTCTAAACCTTATTCTTTCATTTTTTCAATGGAAATAATCATATCTTGGTAGGTTGTTTGTGAGAATGTGAGGAAATACATGCCTGTTCAAGTTATCTGGGACTAGTAAGCATGACATTGTATAGCACTATTCCTTTCTTTCTCTCTTATTCCCTTGTCTGTATGCCCTTGGTTTACCTCCATCAGATGTCTCACTGCTCCACAGACTCCTCCTCCTGGATGAGCATGCTGTATCTAACACTAAGTGTCCAAAATCATGGTCATTTTCTTTTCTTACATGTTGGCTCTTATTCTTAAGTCTCTTCTTCACATCATTGCCTCTATTATTCTGCAGGTCAGGAAAGTTGAACATTATGGATTCCAGTTCCTTGTTACTCCTATGGGAACAGTCACTATTGAAACTTTGATGTGTTTTGAGGATATAAACCACATTTTATTCATCGTGACATCCTCAATTGTAAAAGAGAAACAATGCCCAAAACATGCTTGATGAGTGAAAGAATAATGAGTTAATATATTAGAAATAAGTAGGGCAAAAGATCTTCTAGAGGTCATACAGAGAGCAGATTGGGGTGGTTGCAAGGTTAGTAGACAGGGAGTCCTGGGAATGTGGTGAGCTTAAAATTTATCATCGTGGAAATGAGTCAGTTCTGAGGCATGATGAGGACATTAGGTAGGAACTTCTGTCAAATAAGAGGGAGAACTTTGAGGAGAGCAGTTGTCCCATTTCATCTGCCCATGTGGGCACGCATGCCGTACTTCCGTTCACTCCTAGGAAGTGCACAATTTGTCCTCAGAATGACAATTCTTTCCACTGCTTTCTGACCAGTTATTCATTTGTGCTCAAAATATCAAGCCTTGGGGGAAAGCCTGAGGTTTCTCCTTTAACCAGAGCTTAGATCTGTGCAAATTTTGCCTTCTAGCTGCTGTCTCATTGCTCCACCTTTATCCAACCCTCAACGTGTTGTATTATTCAATTGCTGGGGGAATGGTGATTCCTTTAGTTCAGATCTTGAATCATCCAACTGCCACATTCAGGTTCCATCAATTATAGTAATTGCTCTCCAAAGATAATCCCATTACAGATATGTTTTCCTCATAGGGTGAACTCTGGGGGAAATGAATCAATTTTTAAATAAATACTATTGTATTTAGGATAATTGGAGTAAGTCTTTGAAAGTCTTAGCTAACTATTCCATGTGGGAAAGAAGTGCTTGTCACAGTCAGAAGGAATACAGCATGTCATATTCTCCTCTTATTGTTCATGACTAAACTTTAAGAAAATAATATGTTCTCCATATGCTGAAAACCAAACTTTGCCTCTAATGTAATATTGAGTGATCAAAATTAATTACAATAGTATGTCAGTATATAAGAGCTCTGCAATAAAATATGAAAGAGTCAAATCTATGGATCTTAAAAAAATTCCAAACCTTTATTATTAGTACATTGACATTTTAATAAAAGATTTAAGAATTCTAATCTTGTACTTTAGCCATAAAGTGATCTACTATTTTGGAAAACTTAGTGTTTATTTTTTTAAATTTAGTTATACAAGTAAGTGCCTATGTTATTTGAGAGGAAGATTTTAAAAATTATTATAAAGTCTGAAACTGACACTACTAATTTTCAGCCTTCTGATCTCAGTGTTTTACAAGTTATTAATATGTCATTGCTGGAACTTTTTCAGTTATGAATTATGAATTACATGAGTTAAATAAAAATTATGAATTCTCAAATGTGAATTATGGGGGAAGGAACCAATAATGTATTGGAATTAATAGTTTCCAATGTAATTTTCCAAACAATGTAATAGTTTCCAATGTCTTCTAATAAGAATGTAGACACATCCATCTTATTTACATATGGAAATATATCAGATATATGCTTCTTAAAAATTAATGTAATTTCACATGTCTTTATTTCCCTGTTGCTTGTCAGGTATTTTGCAACATGGATGTGAATGGGGGAGGTTGGACTGTAATACAGCATCGTGAGGATGGAAGTCTGGACTTCCAAAGAGGCTGGAAAGAATATAAAATGGTAAGATGGAAGAATTTAGAATGTTTTTGATGTTTTATCATAAGGTTATTTTTATCACATTATATGATAAACCCTTGCATCTTTAGATGTCTCTGAGTTATTTAAAAAATAAATCAATACTTATATTTAGGATATTATTTTCCTTAGACACAAAACACTCATAAATCATTTTCAGGAAATGATTTCCATGTGTGCATCAGAAAGAAAAATGTATTACTATAATTACTTGGTGAACCATTATGCATTATCTGGATTGTTTCTAGACCAAGGCTAGAGGTATGAGCACAACCAGGAAGCTATGTGGGCTGCTTAGTGGGAAGCAGGGTGGATAGCAGTATTTTCCACACTCAGATGGCTGTAAATTGATGATTTCTGAATGGGAGTGACTTCATATAACCTTTACATGTGATTAGGCTTTAGTGATGGTAAAAAAATATCCCAGGGTAATTAGACTTCTCATGTAACAACTGGCATTCTACAGAAAAAAATAGTTTAATTTTGGCTGTCATTTTAAATTTTATTAGATTCAGAAGTGGCACAGTGATATTTCCGCTGAACTTTGTTGACTAAAGATGTTTTGATTTGCTACTGTAAATGTAAGGTAGACGTAGGTTGAAGCCAACAAGATAGGATTCTTCAGAGAGGATTATAAAATATTTCACTTAGATACAAAATATGAAAAATCAACAGAGAGAATAAAGGGGAAAGGTAGCAAATTGGCTTAAGAACCAACTATTTGAAAATAGTAGAGAGATTTATTTGTTGATAAGCTCATTTGTTGGTAGACACTAATAATGAAAGACGAATGTATTTAGGTACATTAGACATAAAGTTAAGTCATAGTTAATGCAAAACTCAGCTATGTCTTTCATGGTCTGATTATATCAAGAACAGGCTTTTTATCCTAAGGGTTTCCAAACAAAAATCCACTATCCTAGAGTTTATAAGCAGGATGTAAGGAATCTCTAAATAAGGTCTGGAAGAAGTGACTAGGTCATATTGCTTAATGTGGATGAAAACAGAATCAAGTCTGAATCTCTGTGGTAGCTGTTTTAATTAACCACACGGAACTAGAGTTTGTTCTGCATGTGGACCAGAGACCAGCAGTGTTATCATCATTGTTGATGGGCTTGTAGAAATGCGTGATCTCAAGCTCTGCCCAGACTTACTGAATTGGAATCTTAAACATTGCTTAGGATGAGTTGAATAATGGATCAAGGAAAATTGCAGAGGCAAAATTTTCTTAAACGTGGACAAAATACTGTAATAGTTAATGCTTTGTAACCAGAGATGGACTTCCTATTATGAGCAAGCCTTTTTTGTTCCCTAGTAACTCTCTAGCAGCAGGTAGAACCTCGTTTCTCAGGATGGTTGTGGGGAATTACAATGTTATGTTGGCCTCCATGACCTCTTTCTGTTTATGTGATAGAATAAATAAATGGGAGAGAAATTCAGCCAAGTTCCTAACAGGACCTTGAAATACTTCTATATTAACAGGTTGAGGTTTTACTCTGCCATCTACCAGTGGATCAATTTTTGACAAGTCACTCGATTCACAACTCAGTCTGTTCATTCATTAACTCACACTTTGGCTTCCTCATCCACCTTGAAAGGATATTGTTAGGAATTAAATAATCTGAGGAAATCACTTTGGCACCCCTGAAATTTCCATAAAATCTAGTTAGAATTACCCAAGATTCAAACATCAAAGACTACAAAAATCCACTTAATTCTGCCCAGAATCATTTTTCAAACCACTTTGATTCAAAACTATTTTCACAACTTAAGTAGAATGTGGGAAGTCAGCCGAGAATCAAACTATAGATACAGATTCGAATAAATCCGAAACACCTTATTAAAAGGAATGGTAACGGAAAAGTGAATATGATATTGTCATTGTGACTTCCAGACTCAAGTGTTATTAGTTGTAAACATCTGCTTCCTTGGCAAGCTCATCCTGGAAAGAGAGTCTGACTTGTTAGGTATGGAAACAACCAGAAGTGCCTATTTTAATGCAATTCTTTTGCATTATTGGAAAAACACAAAAATTATCCTTTTATCATTCTTCTTTATGGATTTAATCCTTTCCCCCATTTTAATAAGGAGTTTTGTTCGTTATTCAAACTTTAAAAATTTATCCCCTCAGTGTTAATTTAGGCAAGGTCTGAAAATATGATTAGTATCAAAATTCTGAGACATTCTGGCAAAAGTGAGTCTGAAGTCTTTGTTTTTTTTTTAATGAAAAGAATTCATCATATGTTAAAGGTCCAATAACATTCACCAAAACACACGATAACAAGTGTTTGAGCTGTATCTTTCACCTCAAGACAAGACATTATTCCTCCATGAAGGAGTAACTTCTTAAGAATGCCATGTCCTATCAGTCACACCCAATTCTGTCCCTGCACCAAAGGACTGTGCTGGCTTCTTCCACACCCACTTCCTCCTCAGTCTTCAACAGTCTGTTGCCAAGAACACCAGAGGCTTCATTTAGCCATTGATTGTAGCCAGGACTCCTCATCCCTCCCTCCTGCCTCTTCTCTGTCCTTTACTTCTTACTGGTGGATATCTATAAACTATGTCTTGCCTTGCAAGTGTTTCAAAATTGTCTGTTAATACTATCAGTCCGTAAGAGTGTATCTGTTCCTTTATTCTTTGTGAACTTCTCTCAGCATGGAAAGGGTGCATTCAATTTGGTTCTCAACGTAGGTTTTAGGGCTCCTAAAGTCTTTACCTTGCTCTCATTTAACCTTCCTTAGGAGGAAATCCAGCAAAACCTAGTTTACAGATTTCTAAGGATGTTTGCTGCTGAGAGGGAAGTCCTAGTGAGTTTTTAATAGGGCACTTAGGGGACTAGACTAGCTCCTTCAAGCCATAATGGTACTGCACTTATCAGCAGTTCCTTTGCTTATAAAGCCCAATGAAACCAAAAGTTCTAAAAAGTACCCTAAGTGGCTTAACTTTATAACAGGCAGTGACTAATGCCCTGGAGACAAACTTGGTTTGTTTTGAAAACAATTACCCTATAAACAGAGCTTCCTATTGACACACAAATTTCAGTCTGAGCACCGCTGTACCTTCAGGGAGTTCCCTGTTTCTAGAAAAAAAAAAAAATAAGAGAAAATTTTAAACTGCATAACATATCTTCATACTGAAAAGAAAAAAGTACAGCAAATTTAATTTTTTTAAATAATTTTTTTATCTTTTTTGGGCTGGGTGTCCCAGCAATTAAAGAAGATGCTTCTAATGCTGACTCTAATTGTGTGTTAAAGTACCTTTGGAAAGCCTAACCAACTCTTATCTGTTTTCTTTAATAATTAGTAAGAAAGAAAGATGAAACCCATAGGATATAGTGACTGTGTCTGGTTTCAATTTTGTTTCTTCTATAAAAAGTCAATACTTCCTGTGAGCATTATCAGACAAAACAAATAAAGTATCAGAGACAATTATTTTATTAAGTTGGAAAAAGTGCAATCCAAACTAGAACATTTTTAAAGGTTTTGGCAAATCTAATGAATATTGGTCTTTTCTTCTGCCTGTGATTTTTTTAGACAAATATAATTTTAAGGCCAACTTTAAGTCACTATTGTTTTCATTTAAATTCCAGAGTTTTGGCCTTTATTAAAGTACTTGAAGAGAAATAAAATTAATCAGCAACGGATCTAATTCATGGCATCAAAGTCTCCATGCCATCGTGATTGACATAACTAAACATACAAGTTTTCATGAAGTTATATGGGATAGCATCCTTGGGCTTGATGCATGAAAACGAAGGGTCAACTTTTAAACTCTGATTCATTCATAGTGACTTTAACATAGAACAGAATTTGTCGAATGTTTTCTTTTGTTTGATGACTGTTACATGGTATTTAAGGTGAAACATGGAGCAGAAGTTGGTATGTTTAATAATGTATGAACCTAAAACTTATTTTTTTGAGATATGAATTAGCTATCTTTATTTTTCAGGCCTGAGCTTGATTTTTTTTTCCTGATAGTCCTTTGCACATAATCAAAATTTGCCTAATCATAATGGGCTCCTTATGGTGATGGATGTTATGCATCTTATATTCAGATAATTTTATTTTGAAGAAGGGTCTCACTCTAGCCCAGGCTGGCCTCGAACTCACAGCAATCCTCCTACCTGTGCCTCCCAAGTGCTGGGATTAAAGGTGTGCACCACCACATCTGGCCAGATAATTTTATCTAATAGATTCTTTCTAGCTTGCGCATAGAATATTACATTATTCTACATGATACTTACATTTCTTTTAACACTGGTTTCATAGCAGACACACCCGTGTGGACTTTTAAGAATATAGCACTTTCAGTTCGTCTCTGATTTACTGAATCCTAATCTTCATGAGGAGATGATATGTGGACCACTGTGAAGCCCCTCTATGCAATCAGTTGGCTTTAATATTTCATTAAATCTTTATCATCTTGCATTAGAGCAATGTTTGTTTCTATAAACCAACACTCAACTTGTCATAACCCATTCATCTATAGGATCTAAAATCCTTTTAAATCATTTCTTTGATATTTCCTTATTCATTTTCAGCCAAGATAAGTACCTAGAATATTTTTTTAGAATAGAAATTTCCTTAATCACAAAGAGCTCACAACTTCATAAAAGAAAGATAAGCAAAAGTAATTGTGCAATGTGATAAATATAGCTAGAATTTCATTAATTTTCTGTTCAAGAATCAGCAATCAGTTAAGTGTTTGGGGTATTTTTCATTCTTACAACCCTATCCATGGAAACAACGTATTTACTTCAAGTCTTGCAGATGAGGAAACTGAGATTCTTAAGTAAGAAAAGTTTTATGGCAAAATAAGGCTTCAGATTGGAGCAGAGATTAGGGTCAGAGTTTACTCACTCCAAGCCAGGTCTTTGTTTCTACCCATCAGACACATGGCTGCGCCTGATAAACTACCCAGTGGACAGTTCACTAATGTGGGAACCCATTTCCATTTCCCTCGCTTTTTCTGTATCTGTCATCTTTATGATGGAGCAGTTGTTTCTGCTTCGCTGCACTTGGCTCTTAGAAGGTTTCCTCCCTCTGCTATCTCCCTAATAGACATTTTTGATTCATTGTAGTGAAACGTTTTGCTCATCTGTAGTTTTATGGGACGGTTCATGAAATTAAATTTGGGTGTCTAGAGAGAAATTTTAGTGTTTTCTTTTCAGTGGCTTCTTCCTGGAAGCTGGGGAGGAAAAGGCCAATGAGTGATGCTTTCTCCACCATAGGAGGGGATCCGAAAGACCTCCATGCTGAGACAAGGATGGAGATTTTTGTAGGAATGACTCTCATGTTTGTCCATTTCCTAGGCTCATCTGGGATCCACACTCTTTTCCCTGGGGAAGCTGGAGAGTTTTATCTTCACAACACTTTCAATTGCATGGGAATATGTGACCTAAGACTTAACACTTCATCATTCCCAGCCTCTCGACTCACTTGTAGTGTAATTGCTGGACCCCTTCTCAGTAACTACACAGAAAAGGGAATTGTCAAGTGGCTGGAGGCAGAATTTTGAGCTGTCAGAGCTGAGAAGAACTGCAAGGGAACTCCCAGTGATCTTCCTCTCCTTCCCAGGGGCTGCTGCAGTTAAACAGTGCTTATTGACTTTCAGCCCCCTTGTAACTTTGCATTCTGCTCAAGCATTGTAGAAGGTGACTGTTGTTTTCCTCTGAACTCTTCCAACTCTGCAGCACCAGCTGCCAGGAGAACATGTCAGATTCTTAGCACACCCTAAAAACTGCTCTGATATTTCCTGCTACTGTGGAACACTTGCAAAGTGTGACTGGAGTATCCGAGGAATGCAGAAGCAAAGCAAGCCCCTGGAGTACTGAAGTACTCATGTTAGTGACTCCTATGCTTTTTCCTGAAAGTATACAATTGGGTGGTCATCTGGGGAATATATACATCTGTACCAGCAGTGTTTAATTGGTCAGCAAACTGAAATTGGAGAATAACTTGAAGAGTTTCCATATGTAGATTAGCCTATTTCATGTTAGCTTTAAATATAAACAATATATTCTTTTACCCACGTTTTTGCAAAAGCAGGGTCAAAGCCCAGGATTCTGGATCTTTGGTGCTGTCTTTAAACTTTCTCATCAGACAACACATCCAGTCTCTGGTTTCAATCTGTGTTTTAATGCTGCTTCTCTGTATGGTGATGTAAAAGGCTGTTATTTTTTGCCCCCTTCCCTTTCTTCCTCCCTCTCTCCCTCCTTCTGTTCCTTCCTGCCTCCCTCCCTTCTTCCCTTTCTTCCTTCTTTCCTTCCATCCTTCCTTTCTTCATTCTTACCTTCCTTTTATTTTAAACTTCCATAAACACATATTGATTGCTCAGTGTATGCCAGATATCCATTAGGTTGAGGGCTCATAAACTCAGTAGAGCTTAGACTATAAGGCAACTCACATCCAAGTCAGTAATACAAATATGAAGATCATGAATTAAATTTCTTGAGCTGGAGAGATGGCTTTGTAGGAATGACTCTCATGTTTGTCCATTTGCTAGGCTCATCCTGGATCCACACTTGCTTGTAAAGCCTGCTGGCCTAGGTTCTATTCTCCAGTAGCCGTGTAAAAAACCAGACATACAGAGTGATGCATGTGTCTGGACTTCATGTTTGCAGTGGCAGGAAGCCCTGGCATGCCCATACACCCACTTCCTATGTCTCTTTAAAATAAATAAATAATGTGTTAAAAAAAAGAATTGAATTACTCTTCAAGAATTGTCAAGAAGTACTTTTATGTTCTTGGAAGATGGCTCAGTGGCACAAGGTTCTTGCTTGAAAGCTTTGTAGCCAGAGTTCAAGTCCCAGAACCCATAAAGCTAGAAACAAAATGGCACCATGGTGAGAGGAGGTGGAGCCAGGAGAATCCCAGCTAGATGTGCACATGCAGCAGCAAGAGACCCTGCTTCAAAGAAGGAGGAGGAGGACAGACATCCAAAGGTTGTCCTCAGACCTGCACATGTGTGACATGGCATGTGCACACCTACACACACTCACAGAGATTTTTAAATAGCAGTGCTTACTAAGCAATTGTGATACCCCAAATCTAGAAAGCCAGCAGTTCCCAGGTTCTTTATTGTCGATCATTACTATCTCTGACCATAAGTATTGATTCATTCTGGTTGTGGGAGGGTTACTTTTTTTTTTTCTTTCCACAAAGAAACTATATAAAAATGTAATGGCCTTAACTGGGTTTTTCCCCGAAAGAATCATTGAGCCATATTCAGACTCATGCATAATATAGACAGCTAGATTCACTCACTAGCGTTTATTGGTCAGCCTTCTGCCTCAAAACCCAAATCCATGCCAGGGAAGCAATATAAGGGATGGTTTCATCCATTTCTATGTGTGAGTCTCAATATTAAAAATAAGACTCTCAAAAGATCTAATCTTGTCTAAAGCTATAGGAGCATCATTGGACTGCTGGATAATAACAATAATATTAAATAATTTATCTGATAATATCCCAATGGCTTTTTGTTGGAAAATGTCGAAATTATGTTCAGAATATTAACTGGCATTTAAGAATGTTTGCAAACTTTTTTTTTGAATTGAGAATTTGTTTTCTAGTTAAATCTACTGTCTAGATTAAATTAACCTAAGTGTTTCTCACCTATACATATTTGATCAACAGAAGTTTTATTATAAGAAGACATAAGCCTCCATGGAGAGAAAAATAGCAGAATATTAGAATAAATCAATAAGTGATAGGTGGAAAACTACCAAAAATCTTTACCTTGAAAGATAATATTTTTTATTAGTTTTACAAAAATAGATATATAAGTTGAAACATGTTCCTCTGGAGTAATGAATACATACCTGCCATCTTTTCCAGGGTTTTGGAAATCCGTCTGGTGAATATTGGCTGGGGAATGAGTTTATTTTCGCTATAACCAGTCAGAGGCAGTACATGCTGAGGATCGAACTGATGGACTGGGAAGGGAACCGAGCTTACTCACAGTATGACAGATTCCACATAGGCAATGAAAAGCAGAACTACAGGTAAGCGGTCAGGGCTGGACTCAAATAAATAAATAAATATATAAATCACCTCCCACCGGGCCACTGAGAAAAGCTTAGCAGAAAAGTGAGAGATGGTGAAGACCATCTTGTAAAATGAAAATTGGGCTACTAGGGTCTATGAAAAAGAGATACAGAAAATCGTGTAAACATTTCTCAAAAGCTACATTTTCCAGTTAGTATAAATTGACTGTTTTTGATGTTGCCTCAAAGACTAGACTATGGTGGATTTTGTGAAATAAGTGCTGTGTGTTTTAGCTATAAAGAGGTAGTGTCTTCATACATGAAAAAAAGGCTAGAAATAGTCTATCTCTTGTACCTAAAATTTTTCTTATTCTATGTTATCTTTCTTAAATTTTTAATTTTTTTTCAAATTATCTTGAAAGTGACAAGAGGAAAGTTTTATGCTTTTGAGTAATTTGTATAAAAGAAGAGATGAAGTGTTACCAAGAATTTTTTTTTAAATGATGTAAAGGGAAAAAATAAAAAAAAACTGTTTGTTTTTCCAAGGTAGGGTCTCACTCTAGCCCAGGCTTACCTGAAACTCCCTCTGTAGTTCCAGGCTGGCTTTGAACTCACAGATACCTTCCTACCTCTGCCTCCTGAGTACTGAGATTAATGTCTGGCTGAAAATAGATCTCAATCATGAAATAAATGTATACAATAAGATGTAAAAATAGACTATACATTAAATTTTCTTTTCTTTTTTATTAATTTTGTTTTATTTTATTTGTTTATTTTTATTATCTATAATTAGATACATTGAATGAGCAAATAATGAGTTGATATCCCCATTTCCCCAATTTCCCTCTTCCCTGTCCCAGATCAGCTAGATATCCTCCTCCGTGGGAAGTCTGGATCAGTTCATGGGGTAGGGAGTTATGAATAGCCTAGGAGTCAGCCCAGTTCCACCCCCTTTTTATGTTGTTATTGAGGGGGGCAACATCTCTGGGAGTTCCCAGCCATGGCTCTTGCAATCTTTCTGCCCCCTCTTCCACTCAGTTCCCTGAGTCATAGTGGGTGAGTATTAAGGCTGCTTTATTGTTGAGGTCTTAGGGGGCTCTGTACTTCTGCTTTAGTTTGTATTGAAATCGTTGGTGTCTGTCTGGCATATCATGTATTGACTGATTGGCTGTGGTTAGGGGTGTCTTGGTTATCCCACCACTATCTGTGGGGTTCTGTATGGATCCTTCATGGAAGATCTGGTGTGGCTCATCTCTTGCCCGGATGTCATTTCCAATGTTCTTGATTTTTTTCAAAAAAGATCAGGTGTGTTCAAGGTGGTATGTGTTTTTTTTTTTTTTTCAGTGAGTAGCTTATATACTAAAATAAAATGTAAAGTGTAGGTAGTTAAAGAGACAAATGGTACATTTATTCTATGAATATGTACTTTGTTGTCTCTATATTCCCCAAATTCTATTTCATCCTGGTCATTTTCACTGTAAGCCTTCCAGACGACACAGTCATGCTTTGTTACTTGCTGAGTCATCCTGGTTGGAGTAAATGCTTTATTTACAATTGTATCACCTTCCACTAACATAAGCTAACATCCATTAGTAATCAGCACACAGCAGATCCTTCATTGTGTGAATTTCATAATCAGTAAACTGGGATGGAAATGGAAATGAGATTTTACTGTCAATGAGACCATTCTCCATCTGTCTCAGCAACATGATTATGTGTATCAGAGATATGACACATTTACAATGGTAACAAGCAGATGCTTGTGGCATTCTCTTCCAGTGTGGTTCCATCCCCAGAGTTCAACTCTTTCTATTTTTTTGTCTTTTCAAAATATAGCATTTATTTGAGAACTAAGATCTACATCTTTTTTTTTTCACGGAACAGCTCACTTTTTAACAAATTACATATTTGATTGGTCCCTTGGAGGCATACTAATCATTTTCTTAACAAATAGTGATGATATCACTGTAACAGAGAATGAGAAATAGATCTAAGGAGTTGAGAGGCTCATGGGGCAAGCAATAGCAACTCAAGAAACCAAAGAGACATTTATAAAATGCAATGGAGTGTAAGAAGAAATGTTTCCAAGGAGGTCAATATTTTGAGAGTTTTGTAACAAGAAAAACCACTGTAAAACATCAGGGGTACTCTTAAGTAAATGTTTTGACCTGAAACTTGAAACTATATGAAACTTGGCAGATGTCAGACAGTTTGACAATAGGACTAGTAGGTAATTAGTCTATTCTTTTTCTAGGCTCCTGAAGAATTTGCCTTGGTTCTTTTCCAAAGTGTTACTTAGTTCTCTGTAGGTGGCTGTGTGTGGAGGGGTTAGTTAGTGTGAGTGTGTATGTGTGCATATGAGTGTGTAGCTGGGGTAGTGTTAAGGGAACAACATCGAGGTTGGTATCTGCATAGGCTTCAGGTGATGGTGGACACCATTCTTGAGTGCATGAAAAAGAAACACTGGCCTCATCTTGGAAGCTCTCTCTGCCCCCAGAGTGCACTTCTTATTCTCTCATTGTCTACTGTTCTTTCTCCCATATGTCTTTCACACATATACAAACCTATGGTCAAAAATGTCCCTAACTATGGCAATACATTCACTCTATGACGTCTATTTTCTTTTATGAGAGATATTTGACATTTGTGAATCCGAATTATAAGCTATAAGAAGTAATTTAATTCCATACTTCTGTTTTTAGAGAAAGAAAGCCAAGGTCCAATAATATGAATTATGTTTTTTCTAAGAAGAGAGAGACTTCTGACTTCCATCTACTCGGTGGGGTGTTTGTTTGCTATGCTACTGTAGCAAAGCAGGTGACTCTGACCCTTTCTCTGAACAGGACCTATCACAATGTAGATCTACAGTCATTACCTTAACACACAATTAAGCATAGGACTCATGGTAACTGCAAATGGAAAAAGAGAGTGCATTGATATGTTATGCCTGTTCTGATGGAGGATTAAGGTAAAACCACAAACAATTTATTATTCAATGTTTTAAAAACAAAAACCAGGCTGGAAGATTGCTAAGTGCTTAAAGGTGATTGCTTACAAAGTCTGACATGATGAGTCCCCCAGTCAAGCCACATGTACAAAGTGACACATGTGCCTGGAGTTGGTTTGCAGTGACAGCAGATCCTGGCACCCATACCCCCCCCCATCATAAATAAATTTAATTAAAAATCAAAGCGTATGGTGGTTTAAAGGTTTGAATATGACATGCCCCCCCCCAATAGGTTCATGTGTTCAAACACCTGGTCCTCAGTTGGAGCACTTTTAGGAGGAAGTGGACCGCAGGGGATGGAGCTGGGCCTTTTACAGCTTCACTCTACTTCCTGTCCGTTCTGGCTTGGGATTCCCCATGGAAGGCACTTACTGCCATTCTTTGTCCACCATGGTGGCCTGTATCACTTCTTAAACCAGGGACCCAAAATAACCCCTTTCTTTCTTAAGTTGCTTTTATCAGGTATTTTTTTTTTTCAAAACAATGAGAAAAGTAGCTAAAACAATGACACAGAAGCTTAAAAATGAAGTCAACGCCATGAACCTTTCCTCTGCTTCTCCAGGGCCAGTCGTGCCTGCTCCCAGGGCATCAGGCTGCAATTGCACCCATCAATCATGGCCTCTGTGTGTGCTCTTCCTCTGAGCAATTCATTGCCCTCTGAACTGAGATCCCTCACTGTGAAAATCATTCAAACGATTAGTACCAATATTTGCATCATGTTTAATATTTACTGAATGACTTTTACCCTCAATTAATTTCTTCTTTCTAGTAATCTTTAAGGTCTCAAGAGATTTTATTAGATTGTTCATAGCAATTAAAGTGCTTATGAGAAGGAAAGAGCAGGGAATAGAGAACTCCTATCCCTCATTTTCATAGTAACTTTTAAAAATGATGTTTAATTTATTCGCAAGCAGAGAGAGAGATAGAAGAGAGACAGTCAGAGGGAATGGGTGTACCAGGGCCTCCAACTGCTGCAAACAAACTCCTTATGTATGTACCAATCTGTGCATCTGGCTTTACATGGGTCCTGGGTATTGAACTTGGACCATTAGACTCTACAGGCAGCAATTTAACTACTGAGCCACCTCTCCAGCCTTCTGGTAGTAACTCTTAAAGGAGGTATGATTAGAGAGATTTCAAACATGAGGAAACTAAGGTTTGGGAGCATTGTCATATGCAAATTCAGTGATATTAAAACTAAAATTCATAACTATGGAGGTTTTTGTTTTAATTTTTCTATATTTTTCAGGTTTTAATTAAATTCAGAAGTTTTGAGAATTTTTCACTTTCTCTTTCTAAGAAATTTTACTTTGAAAATTCTTTTAACTGCCATCATAGATGTTTAAAAAAGAAAGCCCTTTTTCATGTTCTTGACATTTACCACTTAAAAGTACGTGTTGTGAATGGACAGAGGTGCTTACATATGTCCACAGAGAATGTCTATCTTTCTTTCATCCTTTAAGAAAACTTCAAGTGATTTTTTTTAGTTAGTGAATAAAATCTATAAAACCCAAGAGAACTAGAATAAGAAATAATAATGTAGGAGTGTCATGATAAACATATCATGCTAAATAACACGCAATCAGTGGGAAATTATTAAATACCCCCCCCCCCAGAGATGTAGCGTTATCCACAGCCTCGTCAGCTAACACCCAGGCTATTATGTCGTCTTCCTGTCTGGAGCCCTGATGCTCTCAAATATTTCTTCCACACTAGAGCTGAGATGACTTTTCCAACCGACAATCAGACTTGATCTTTCTCCTCTTTCAGAGATTTGAACAATGTTCAAATATCTGTAAGCTAAAATCTACCCCAAGATTCTTCATGTCTTGACCATGACCAGCTTTATAAAAGAATGGCTTCTAAGCTTATTCAAACTGCTTCTATCCTCATGGTGATTAACTTCCATTACTGTTTGCAATCTCCCTAAGGTGTTCAAGCCTGTGCTCTATCCATAACTACACATTTATTGCAGAAAACCTTTCCTGAAACCTTAGGTAGATGCTGTCATGTGCCAAGCCCTGATCGTCTTAAGAATTCAATCACTTCTTCCATCTTTCAAAAATGTTATGGGCATTTGATTTTCAGAAAAGACCTCTCTCTAGGTATTGTTTGTGGCTGAGGAGAGTTATGTCACCCAAGGTTATTCCTCTTTTCTACAGTGACAGGGCAGCCCAGGACTAAAAAGACCCCCTTATCTCAGTTTAGGACAATTTGGAAGGGCCAGTCTGAGGTGTGGAATTCCACTTGTGATGATTAGTTGAGATCTCCTCTCACTGTGGCTGAGTGTGAGCATTCTCTACCCCACCCAGACCTGAGCAGCACTCCTCCTCACAGCCTCTCCTGGTTCCCACTTTCATTCTTGGAACTATTTGCACAGGATTGTGCAAATGAAATAAAAACATATAAATTAAATTTCTTTGACAAGAATCATATAAATGATATTGTAAATTTTTATTCTCTTACACAGAGAATTAAAAAAAAAGGTGAAATTTCCCCATGGTTGTTTGGGCTAAATTTAAATTCATTTATTAAAGTTTTGGTTCTGATTTTCCAATGGAATATGAACTCACTCAAAAAAACTTTTATAAAGGATAAAAGTATAAAATTTATGTGATAATAAATTTGAATTTTTAATGTCTCAAGCATTATTAGTATATAGTTTTAAAACTATTATATTTTTAGAAGTGAAATGTGCAGTTTACCATTTGAGAACAAATTCAATTGTACTTTTGTCCAGCAGGAACTACTTTAAAAACCTTTCAACTTCAATGTAAAGAAAATATAATTTCAGTGAGAACAAGTCATTAGACAGTGATTTAACATGTGGCTTTTCTTAGATCTTGGGAACAATTTCTTTTTATCTGTTTATAGTATTAACATAATTAGTAAATTCTAGAGTATCACAGATTATAGAATGGATCCCTCTACTCACCAGGAGAAAGCTTCTATAAGTTAAACTTGAAACATAATGTACAAGAATTTATAATGTCTATCTTATAATTAAAATACTTCTATGAGAGTCATAATTCATATGTGTGGATAGTCCTATTTTATTACCTTCTTATCATTATTCAGGGGCTTTTCTGATACTGTAGGCTAGAACTGACTAATTTATATGTATCATGAGATTTGGTTTAGGAAAGATTTTGCATTAATATATGAATCAAATATTGAGTCAAAAAATTATGAAAAAATAACAAAGTTAAGCATGAGATATATTTTTTCACAAATCTTATTTTTCATCCATATCTTCACTGGGAAGTAGCCTGATGTAATGTATTAAACACCACACTGGGAATCCAAAGACATGAACTCTAGACTTGGATCTTCAGTTACTTTTCTGAATGGCCTTGGACAAATTGCTTTACTTTTCCAAGTCTCAGAGCCTCAGGAGTAAAATGGGGAGGTAAGGCTGTAGTTATTTCCAGTTCTGCAAAACAAATTCATGTGCTCCAAAAAGAATTCTCTTGAGTCTATCATGAACATTTGAGCCTTGAATTTTTGGAGTTATTGGACAAGTTTTTTTCATTTTTTAGAGAAATGTGTTTTGTTTTGTTTTCATTTCTCTCTTCCTCTGGGCTAGTGTTATTGGGTCCTGGCTGGAATATGTAGCAGATGTGTTGAAATACTAAGAAAAAAAGTTTATTTATTTATTATTTATTGTAACAGTCAAGAATGAGCATGATAACATGGCAGACAATTATTTATGGGGGATCTTCTGGAAGTTGGTACTCATAAATTTCTACCTCAAATTTCAAATGCTGGATTTTAGGTAGTTTTAGTTGAATTTACAATCTCTCTGTCTCTCTGCCTCTTCCTTCCTCTCTCTTTCATTTCTCCTTTTTCAAATGGAATCTCATTGTACATCATCAGGCTGTCAATGAACACGAGACCTCTTGACTTCAGCTCTAGTGTTGCTGGATTACAGGTCTGTGCCAACATATCAACCTACACATAGTTTGTCCTACTTTTAAATCCTATATGGCCTAATTTTATTTGTGGCTAGTTTCTGAAACCTAAAAAGAATCAATTTATCAAATGTGTATTTCATATATCTTATCTGAGGTGAAGTATTTACAAAGAACACACTTTCTTAGTCTTTTAGTCATAAATAGAAATGGTTTTACAAATGTACTTTATACCTTCTTCGGGTCTTCTATATGACAGAAAATTCTCTTGATTTTAATGCCAAATAATGTCAATAGTTTTCCAAACCAAAGAAACAAGTATCTTAATGATGTCAGGACAAAGGATTTCCAGAAGATTCCTTTTCTACAAAATCAGTAACAGTAACAGTGGTACCCAGAAAACTGCAGAACTTATAATTTATAGGGAGGCAGAGGTTGCTAGAGCAAGAAAAAACAGTCCTAGGAAAGATTCCAAGATAATGCTCTGTGATTCTCTGCTCTGGGTCTCCCAAGTGCTGTCAGCCACCATAATCCTGCTGCTGAGAATTCCCAATGCTTCGTCCACGTGTGTGGTGGGTAGAGGAGGTCTGGGATAGAAGGTAGCCAAACAAGAAATTACAATGAAGACAAGTATGGAATGAGTAAGGAAGCCTGCACAATTCCCAGATAATTCTTATTTCTCATTGTTGTGTCAGGCTATCCCTCTCAGCAGGCAGAAGAGGCAATAAACAGTATGTGTGAGTGATCAAAAGTCAGATCTTGCCTAAGCATAGTGTGGGAAGGCAATGACCATTTGGTGTTAAGAGCAAAGGCCAGGTAGCCATCAGCATGGGGAAGACTTGGGGCTGGTCACTAGCCATGGCTGCTGGCGCCAGCACCTCTGAAATGAACTTTCCCCAACTGGCTTCCCCCCAACGTCCTGCTCACTCTGTCCATTAAATAAGAGCAATACCAATATGTGGGTGAAATAACACCCTGCAGAACTCATTCTCATCTATCTTGAGGTTAACCTCTTTACTGAGTTGATTTTCTTTATCATTTAAGTGTTGGTTTTAAAATTCAGGTCTGTAGTTTTTTTTTAACTTTGTTTTGTTTTGTTTTTAATTGGGCAAGGAGGCCTTTGCCACAGTGTTCTATGGTGTCTTTGTCACCATTCTTATCAAGCTAAGTTATAACTGGCTGTTTCCTGTTATTAGTCTGTCACCTGTGAAAAGGCAGGAACCTCTTCACATTGCTTAATATGTTCTTGAAAGGAAACATGTCCTTATAAATGTATAAAGACATATCAATAAATAAATTTTGTGTGTTCAACAAACATAGCAAACTGTTATATTGTAACAGAATCTAAATGCTAAAAAACAGATGTCATCAAATAAAAAAAATTGTTCTTTGAGGCTTATGGTACAGAATAAAAGCATGTGACTGTGCCCATGTAAGATTTTAATAAAATACTATGTGGTTTAGTTTCTTTTATTGATACTTGGATGATATTTATTTCCCTGATCTAGTGAATTTCAGGCCTTCATGTTTCTTTTAAGTTTACCTGTAAGTGACACACACACACCCACACACCCACACACCCACACACACACACACACACACACACACACACACACACACACACACACACACACATATATATATATGTATATATACATATACATATATATATATGATACCAAATAAATAAAAGTTTAACAGAAAAGACACACAACACAACATGTCTTCTTCGTTTATCTCTTCAGTGGACATAGTTCTGCTTTTACCTATATAATTTTAGTAATGTTATTTCTTCAAAATGTTCTAAGTCTTTCTGGGCATAATGGTGCATGCCTTTAATCCAAGCACTTGGGTGGCAGAAATTGAAAGATCATTATGAGTTCAAGGCAAGCCTGGGACTACTGAATGAGTTCTAGGTAGGCCTGAGTTACAGTGAGACTCTACCTCAAAAATACCAAAAAGAATATTCTAATTCTTTTGAAATTAAAATTTGTATTTATTATTTATTATCCAACCATCCTATCACCTTTCATCATGTTCTAATATTTTTCTGGTATAATATTAGTTTTTTTTTTCCAAATTTGAGTGTGCATAGAATCTACTAAGTTACTTACCTAAAATACATGATTCTTTTTTTTTCCAGTCCTGAGGTTGGAACCCAGGACTTTGCTTACCCTAGGCAAGCATTCTGCCACCGAGCTGCAAACTTAGACTATATAGATTCTTATACTTGGCTGGTGCCTAAATCTCTTTAAGTTCACAAAAGTGATCCAATCCAGAAATAACCCTTTAGCAACACTAAAAGGAGACGCCTCACTTGCTGTGCTTGAGTGCCTGATAGTTTAGGGACAGGAAGCTAGCACAGAGAGCTGACTTCAGAATTTTATTTCTGTATGTGTTAGGTGGATTAGCATGTCTATGCTTTTTGTTATGGATGTTGTTTGTCTTGCTTTGTTCTTTGACCAAGAAATCAGAGATTTTTTTTTAATGATGAAATGAGACCTTCTACCCAGCACAATGAGGAAATGTCAACCTTCTCCTTTATATTTGTGTTTCAGCTCTATACCCCAATGGGGCTAGAAAAAGACTTTTGGGATTAGGTTATAGCTGGACACTTAGGAAAAGTGACCAATCCTGTTGCAGTGGAGGATGGGTGGGTGCAGTGGAGGAGACACAGGGAAGCTGCTTTCTAGGAGAAACCTTTGCATTGACTTTGAAATGAGAGGAGGTGTGGGTGAGGCAAATGTGCAGGAGAAGGGCTTGGGATTCATTCCAGTGAGCTGTGTGAACCAAGGATGAGGTGGCCGGGAGCCTGATCTATTTAGACAACAGCAACCATCCCATGAGCAACAGATAATAGAGGCCGGAATCCATGGTAACGAGTTTGGGCTCATACTAATTGTAAAGAGCAATAAACACACTGAGGATTTTGGTCAACAGAAGAATCTGTTTATACACACTGGTATCTCATTTGCAGACCTTGTTGTAATACACTGTCCAAGTTAAGGAAACAGATTCTTTTCTCTCTGCAGGAAACCTCCCACAATGCTACTCTGTATTGTTAGCACCAAGTTCACCTTTGCATTCTGTCTTCCGCTGGCTGGAAAAAAAGGCAGCTCTGTTCTTTTCAGCAGAAATAAAAATGAGAACAAATCGACCTCCCTTGAACTAATCTATACTAAAAATCTCATTAAACCTCAAGGGGTTTGAACTATGCTTAAAGGACTGTTTGTGTTTTTTAACAGAGATCTTAGTGCTACATAATTCACTTTAGCACTCACATTTTATGATGTATTCCTAGAAAAGGGGAGGAATACTGGAAGAAGTATTTGTTTTATTTTGAAGTAAACACAGATCACTACAATTTGTATTTCTGAATTTTGGAAAATATACTTTCATTTTTATAGATCTCAGAAAGATAGGTATGTATGTGTATACTATATATGTTTGTGTGTGTATGTGTCTATACTATAATATATATACAAAATGGAGTTATAATAACATACTATACAGAGTAAACCAGAGATGGCAACATTTGAGTTCATTATTTTCTCTGGAGAAAAAATATAGTAACAGTTTTGAAAACTTTCAACCTTCTTGTCTATTCTGGATTTTGCTCGAATTTTCAGAGGAACCACTTAAGCCAGTGTTTCTACTGTGAAGAGCTTGAAGTTTTCTATGGTTGACTAATTAATTTGGTCAAGGTGATGAGTCAGGGCCTCCAGCCACTGCATTCTCCAGATGCATGTGCCACTTTGTACATCTGGATTTATGTGGGCATTGGGAAATGTATCCTGGTTCAATTTGCTTTGTAGGCATGTGCCTTAACTGCTGAGCCATCTCTCCAGTCCAAATCTGGAATGTTTAATGCTTGTCTTTGTTTGGATCTGGGTTTTCAGTTACTCCCT